>JASAMY010001059.1:0-130060 GCA_030248085.1 Paralinhomoeus sp. GSCO2_6 | reverse complement strand
TTTAGCTTTGTGGTTGGTACGTGATTAGAAAGTGGGAATTCTATCCAATTCGTTGTCCTGATCCATGGTCCGCGGCGCTTCATCTGCAGTCGCGGTGCTGACATAGAGGCGGCTTTCTGCACTGGTTCACCTCCCTCCGAGCGCACGCCGCCTCGCTCCCAGATTTCGCGCGCTGGCTCCTTTGCTTCATTTTCTAACAGTTTCCCATCGGCTGTTCCATTGCAAAATGGTACCCAACAAGTGCTACGGATTCCTAGAGAACAAAACACAGCCGTATGCAACTTGTGGAGGTTGAACGCCATACCGTATACATCAGACTTTGTACCAAACGCCTTACCAAACCAAACTTTTGTATAGCAGCGGTAAAAGCAAGCGCAATTTTGAATTGCTTTCACAGCAGGGATACCAATCTGATGAAGCATTTGTTCTGCACCTTTGTGCGCAGTCAACTTGAGTACGCGTCATCCGTCTGGAATCCCCAAACTGTCTGGAATGTGAACGTGATCGAGTCGGTCCAAAGAGCGTTTACCCGCAAACTTCCTAACACGGAAGGCCTGTCATATCAAGAGCGCTTGGACACCATTGGGTTAGAGACTAGAAATTAACTGCAGCCCCTTTTTGTTTCCCACTCTAGAAAAACGGGACGGGAAGAGAGACCCCCCGCCGCACCGGCGCCGCGCGGGGTTCCCGCCCTCCCTTCCTGTCGCGGCGCGCGGCCTCCCTCTCCTTCTGCAGGACTCTAGTGTGGAGCAATGCCGGAGCCAACCCAATGGCACGATTGCAACCAACGTGTCTGACTAAGCATAAAAGATTGCATTGCATTCTGTCGCGCAGCCAGGATTATATGTGGCGTTGTCGGACTTCAGGCGTTCAACAGGAAAATTGACGTTCTAAAAAAGTGCAGATGGTGGTTTTCAGCAGCTCTAGCATTCTCCAAACAAAGGTGTCAGTGCATACAGAAACAGAAGGCTACAATTGAGCGTTGAACAAAGGTGCCTAGACGCGCCCTAGATGCCCTTATCAGTGTTGGGAAGTGAGATTTTGGGCGTAGTACGTTAGCAGAATGACACCCCCAGTGCAGGCATCAGGTCTAGCTAGTAGACTACAAACATCGTCTTATCAAGCAGGGAGGCACGAGAAGCGACCTTTGTGTCCAGACTGGCAGCAGGTGCACTGCCTGGTGCCAAATCCACTTGGATGACTGGCTTAGTTCTGTAGACAGTAGCAAACTGCGCGATTGGAGATGTGGCATGAGAGAAAGGACTGATCGAAGTCGCCACTTGAGGTTGAGGCCTTTTCTCCAACTCCTGCACTCTGGCCAGTACAGCCCCACTTGAAGGGAAGTTGAACGCCCAGCTTCCAGGGCCAGCAGCTGCGCTTCGGCCGAAAATCGGACTTCTTGGCTCGATGCCATGACTGAGTAGCTGCTCTCTCAGGTGATGCTTGGGTTTGGGATGTGGCAGACCAGCAGGGGTCGATGCACTGTCGATAGAAGTATTGCTGCCAGCACCTGGACTGGGGCTGTGGGAAGTGGTAGGTACTGAAGTGGATGCTCTGATTTCTGACTTTGCAGACCCAGCAGAATGTCGGAGTACAGTCTCGGCTCTGGATGAGGTGGCAGCAGCTACTTTCAGAATTTGCTCATCCAACAGTGTGAAATCGAGTGGTTGAGGCTTAGCTTTCACCTTCTTTAGAGGGCCAGAATCGCCATTCTGCAAGTAGTTCTGATGATGAGCATTTGTCTCTGCATGACTTCCATTCCTGTGATCATTGCTTGTGCCACTCAGAGGTACAGTGTCAGCCAAATTAAATGAACTGCCAGCATTCAGACGCTCCACCCTTTTTCCAAGCTGAGCCGAGGAGTTTCCATCCAGCATGAAACTGTTAAGAGCAGAGAAGTCAGGCACTCTGTTTGGCGTTGCAGCCCTAACTGGTGAATCTCTATTAGCTGGCTCCACATTCACCCTCAAATCCAGCTGCCTCTCATCCCCATCGTTCGCCGCTCTTGGCAACTTGCCCAGCACGTCCATAGACAATGGCTCGAGAACGGTCTTGAGAACATCGTGGACACTCTTTGACTTTGACAGAGGCTGGCTTCTCTGGTGCTGCTGGTACCAAAGATTGGATCTGGGTAGAGTCACCGTGCTGAAGACGTCAGTGCCATTAGTGAGACTGGGCGGGTGCTCATCATGTGAAGATCGTCCAGAGCCCAGTTGCAGCCTGGCTGGCGCAGCGCCACCCTTGAACTTATCGAGCTTCGACTGGAAAGACGACCTCCACTGAGAGGTGCTCCGGTGGCTGTCGTCCGCAGCCATAGTCTCTAGTAGATCGTCCAGGGTCGAGGTATCCAGGTCTAGATCAAAGCTCTCGGACTTCGTCGGTTTCGGTCGGCCGAGCGTTGAGCTGTTGTTGGTGTGGGAAGAGCTGGCAATTGAGAGACTGCCTCCAGGCGAGGACAACTCCAGCAGTGAGTCAGGCGACAAAAGGCCTTCGGCGTCCGCAAAACTGCCGCTGCCGCCGACCGCCTCGACTTGCAGTCGCTCCAAGAGGCGCGAGTTCGCTCTCGAGTTGTTGACTCTGGGCTTGGGCTGGCTGCGACTAATGTCCTCTCGAATGCGCCGTGACGCCTTCAAGTAGGGACTGCTGCTGCGCTGCTGGTTGCCGACGACAGTCGATGCGGCCGGGACGTCGTGGGTCCGGTACAGCTCCAGTTGGTCCGTCCAGCTGCTGGGCGCCTGTGGACTGCCGGTGGCGGGCAGCGTCGCGAACTGGCTCGATGCGGGCTGCTGTCGGCTGCGCTGCTGCCGTCCGTCGTCGTCAGCAGGAGTCCATTTGGAAAACTCGGCCGTCGGTAACATAACAGAGAGAGGAAAGTGAGCAGCAGGCCCGTCCGTGGAGACGACGAAACCCAGGTTCCTCGTCTGTCGACGTCCGCAAAAGAACAGCGGTTCCACCCGGCCGCGCGCTCGCTTCGGTTTCGGCTTCTGCGCGGCGCGCAGAAGCAGCGGAAAGGAGAAGGGGGGGGGGCAGGAAGCAGAGGCTCCCGGCTTCCCCAATCCCCCTCCCCCCTCCAGTGCCTCTGACAAGCCCCGAAAGGCGGAGAAGAACTCGCAACAGGCGCCTCCTCGGCGCCGGGACGCCCGTAAACAGTCGCGCGAGCGGGTCAGTTGTCCTTTCCCGCGCTGGGGGCGCCACGAAGCCAGCCGGCTTTAGCTCGCCAGCTAGCGCCAGCGCCAGCTAGCTAGCACAGCGCGCCAAGTACATACCTTTCGTCGCGTATACGACGCGCGTACCTATGGTGTGTGTGCGCGCAGTGTGCACGTGAGGCAGTCAGTTGCTGGCGGCGAGATGGGCGCATTTCGGGGTTTTAATCGCCTCGAAAAAAATTGAAAAAAAAAATGAAGTCTCGAACTTGTCTGAGAACGACCGGACTCGAGTGACGCTCGCGGGATTCTAGAAGAGAGCGGCGCAGAGTGCGGGGTCGCGTCGGGGTTGGACTGCGAACCGGACGGCTGAAGAAACGCACGCACCAACTTCAGGGGGGGGTCCGGGGGGGGGGGCCTAGGCATAGGTGCCCATGGGTGGGGTATAGGGGGGGGGGGTGTATACCCCTCCCCTGGAAGACCCTATCCCGAAAGACTTTCGGGACGACCCCTCCTCTGGCTCTCATTTTCTGGAACATCAAGCCAATTTTTTTTTTTGAGGGTTTGAGACCGAAGTCTCAGACGAGAGGGGGACCGAGGGGTCCTTGGTTACCTCTGCCTTATACAAGATCGATTCTAAATGAGAACTGCGATCAGGGGGCTTTTTGCGTGAGCCCCTTGCCCAAGGGGGTTACTGTTATTGGCAGTCTTGCCACGCTGAGGATTGAACCCCGCACCTTGCGGTTTGGAGCCAACGCCTTAGCCCAACTGGGCAAACAGCAATTTGTCTTGCAAAAATGGCAAAAAGAGTGCCTGCGGGCTGCGGCGCTCTCTTTTTGTACTTTGCAGCTTAAAGGTACATAGAAATGGCGTGTAGATCAAGTTTCGAACCGTTTTGGGTCCATTTTGAGTCGAATAACTACCATTTTTAGTGCAATTTCGATGTATAAAACTCCATCCCAAAATCCCGATTTACCCACCCCCTGCCTTCGAAAAATTTGGCGATTTACCCCTCCCCTGGCCCAATTTCCGTGGGCACCTATGGGCCTAGGGGGGTTCACTCCCCTGGCTATAGCCATCCCGCTTTTTTGCGGGCGGCCCCCCTGGCCATCGCCATCCCAGATGACTTGCGGGAAACCCTCTCTCAATATTAAAAAAAATGGGTAAAGATGCGTGTTTTTGTTTCATTTTTAGCGTAGTGTGATCCAAAAACGCTTTAAAAGTGCTATTTAGGCGTTGTTTTGACACAATTTGGACCAAAAAGCACCGATTTACGTGCTATTTTGGTGCAAAATCTTCTACTTCGACCATCCCTCCTCCAAAATTTCCGATCCCGGCGGGATGGCGGGAAACCCCTCCCCCTCGAAACACCCAGAGACCCCCCCCCATGGCTTTTGGACCAATCTACCCCTATGCCATCGCCATCCTAGATAACTTGCGGGAAACCCTCTCGCAATATTAAAAAAAAATGGGTAAAGATGCGTGTTTTGTTGTTGTTTTTTTTTCAGTGTAGTGTGACCCAAGTCCAAAAACGCCTGAAAAGTGCCATTTAGACCTTGTTTTGACCCATTTTAGACCAAAACGTACCCATTTTACACGATATTATGGGCAAAAATTTTCGGTCCAAGTCATTTTATCCGGCCCAAAACCCCCAGAGACCCCCCCTGGCTTTTGGACCAATCTACACCTATGAATACGCACGCACGCACGCACGCGGCTGCACGCACGCACGCACGCACGCACGCACGCACGCACGCACGCACACCATTTTGTCAACCAACTTGGGCGTGACGGGGCTATTGAGCGGACTGTCGGGACTGGCAATGTAGGTGCGCGGCGAGCGGAACGTAAAGAATGTTGCCGCATCTATAATGAGTGATTTAATTATTTTTTTTCATTCTTACAGTAGAAAAACAAACATAAAGACACCAGGAGACACTCGAGAGTCGAAACTTTGACTATTCCTAGGATCTGGAAACAATCTATGGGGTGGCGAGCGTCGCAATGGCGTCTTGTTCATTGCTTCGGCGCAGAGAAAATATTAATGCATTAAATTTACATTGTATAATTCAATGCCTCTATTGCGATTTACAAACTTTGAAATTGCGCTTCAGTGTGGGTTCTGGGCCGATACGCTACAGTGGATACGCCACAGGTGCCGATACGCCACGGAATAGGTGAGTCACAATCCACAGGCAAGAGATTGGAATTCCCAATAAGACCAGACAAGTTTGAACTCGAAACAGTTGTGAGTGCTAAATGGCCGAGCAATAACGAGTACGCACGGCAAAATTGTTTGCTTAGATGTGAGACGAGAGCAACGAAATTCGCCGAAATGGTGGTCAGATTTAAGGCTGCTTCACAATTAGCGGTCTTGGCATCGCTCTCGGTCTCAAACCCAAGCAGCGAAGATCGAAACAGAGACCGAGACCGATATGAAGACCGTTAATTGTGAATTAGCCTATCCAAACCCGTGACACTGGCGAGTGAACGTCATACGCTCAGCCAAATTGCACAAGTGCACAGCGTACAATGGCGGCAATCTGTATGTATGGTCGCGTACTAGAAGCAAGCACGAGACGTGCCTGACGCACATGCAGGACCCCAGGCTGATGATGCCACGAGAACCAGCGTTGTGCCGCCCTGAGCTTCCTTGATTTCGATATGCGACGCGACGCGACACTTCGTCAGCGATTTGGAAGTTATCTTTGTGGTTGGTACGTGATTAGAAGTGGATCTATTCAATTCGTAGTTCTGATCCATGGTCCGCGGCGCTTCATCTGCAGTCGCGGTGCTGACATAGAGGCGGCTTTCTGCACTGTTCACCTCCCTCGAATGCACGCCGCCTCGCTCCCAGATTTCGCGCGCTGGCTCCTTTGCTTCATTTTCTAACAGTTTCCCATCGGCTGTTCCATTGCAAAATGGTACCCAACAAGTGCTACGGATTCCGAGAGAACAAAAAACAGCCGTATGCAACTTTGGAGGTTGAACGCCATACCGTATACATCAGACTTTGTACCAAACGCCTTACCAAACCAAACTTTGTATAGCAGCGGTAAAAGCAAGCGCAATTTTGAATTGCTTTCACAGCAGGGATACCAATCTGATGAAGCATTTGTTCTGCACCTTTGTGCGCAGTCAACTTGAGTACGCGTCATCCGTCTGGAATCCCCAACTTGTTGGGAATGTGAACGTGATCGAGTCGGTCCAAAGAGCGTTTACCCGCAAACTTCCTAACATGGAAGGCCTGTCATATCAAGAGCGCTTGGACACCATTGGGTTAGAGACTAGAAATTAACTGCAGCCCCTTTTTGTTTCCCACTCTAGAAGGACGGGACGGGAAGAGAGACCCCCCGCCGCACCGGCGCCGCGCGGGGTTCCCGCCCTCCCTTCCTATCGCGGCGCGCGGCCTCCCTCTCCTTCTGCAGGACTCTAGTGTCGAGCAATGCCGGAGCCAACCAATGGAACGATTGCAACCAACGTGTCTGACTAAGCATAAAAGATTGCATTGCATTCTGTGGCGTAGCCAGGATTATATGTGGCGCTGTCCCACTTCAGGCGTTCAACAGGAAAATTGACGTTCTAAAAAAGTGCGTGTTCTTCAAAACTTAGGGGTTTGCATTCATCAAAAACGTCTATTCAGGAAATTCCTGACAGGAATCGGCAATTTCCATCTTATAATTTTTTTTAACCAAGTCAAGTTTTCTTATAATTTAGGTCTTGCATAGGCTTAGGGGGTTTGCCTTGCTTAGGCATCGGTCTTGCTTAGGCTTAAAAAGGAAAAGTGAAGCTAAGGGAACACCACTTCCAATGGGTAAAGCTGAAATGCCTAAAACGATCACAAATTAATTAGCGAGTGATCAAAGTCTGAGCAAAGCCTAAACCTGAGCAAGGCCTAAATTATAAGAAGACGTGTCCTTTCTGTCTGTTTAAAATACCAGTACGGTTTTATTTCGTAGAACGCCAAAATTTTCGATCAACGCGTATTTTTCTTTAGAACGCCAATTTTCTATTGAACGCGTAAACTGATGGTACATATTCCCTGGTATTCGTTGTTACAGCTGTCCGACTATGACAGCTCAATAGCATGGGCTATGGTGTATGATCAGTGCGCGTTTGTGCGTTGCGTTTCATTCATGCTTGCGCTTGAAAATGGGTCGCAACTCGCAACGCAAAGCACGTGGTCGGTTTGGTACACTGCGCTGCGCTGCGGCAGCGTCGTTAGCGTGTGCGTCGCGCGCGCAGAAGGGGAGGGAGGCCGCGCGCCACGATCGGGAGGGAGGACGGGAACCCCGCGCTGCGCCGCTGCGGCGGGGGGTCTCTCTTCCCGTCCCGTCCTTCTAGAGTGGGAAACAAAAAGGGGCTGCAGTTAATTTCTAGTGGGTTAGAGACCATCGAGCTGCGTCGCCTACATCATGACCTGACGCTAGTTTTTAAAATCATTCACAGGCTAGTCTGCCTACAGTTCGATGACTACTTTTCTTACGCCCCGCAGCGTGCAACAAGAGGACATAACTTCAAGCTCGCTCACCCCACTCAGCATAGGCAATATCGCGCCCACTTCTTCTCTCACAGAATTGTTGCCGCCTGGAACGCCTTGTCGCCTCATACGGTCAATGCAACCTCCTTGTCATCATTTAACACCAGGCTTAAATCTGAAAATCTCACTCAATTCCTTGTGGCCAGATCGTAAATCACTGTCAAGTGTCGTCTGACCACGCCAACACACCCTCCGCAGGCAGCAGAGTCTGTACAAATGCGTGCGCGTGTACATGTATAGAGCACACGAAGTACGCGCGCCTGGTCGTCTTGTAGATGCGCTGTGTTGCAGTACTAGTAGAAGTACTGTAGTGTGTGCTCATCCTCGTTTGTTTGTCCGACAATAATGTGCTGTGTCGCGATTCGTTTCTACGCTCGTCCGGGTTCCTTTCTTTCGTGTATACAATGAACACATTGTCGCGCGCCATGTGTCGGACATTGCTGTGTGCGTGTACGTGTGTTGGTGAATACAAAAATACAAATACAAAATACAAACACTGTAGCAAAGACTGTAACAAACACTCTCCAGTGTCGTATAGGCTCGACACGCTAATCGCGTGTTTTGTCGCAGTCGTTATCATAGTGGTACAAAAAAAAATACAAATGCAAAATGAGGTCCGTTTTGATAGGAATTATTCTGTTTATCAGTCTCTTCGACGCCTTTTGTGCGCAGAATAGCTGCGGACAATTTAAAAATGTCGCAGTCGACATCGACGTGACGGTTGTGGGAGAGTACGTTGGTGTTTTGCTAATTAATTTAATTAACTAAATAAAATTCATTTAGCACGCTGTACGGATTTCATCCCAGTGTGTCTTATCGCGCCATAATTTCGAGTAGACAGCGGTTCGACCGAAATTCCGCCGTTTTTGAATTTGACATCCCGAGCGGTGCCTATCTGGACTTGGATGGGTAAGAAGACAGTACTTTTTTGTTTTATTTTGCATAGGTATTTTTCTCATATTTGAGGCTAATGGCTTCCCCACCGGATTTGCTAATTTACTCGCCCGAAGGGCTTTTCGACGTGGAGGCGACGGAAGAAAATAGCAAAATTCGAAAAATTTATATTTGTGGCCAGTTGACAGTGGTGAATTCTTTTGTTCTAAAGGAAAACTTTACGCTGCCACTAAATTTGCGGTACCACAAGCCTAGTGAAAATGCAACGCACGCGGAAGTGCTCCTTTACAAGCCCAGGTGCGTGTACCAGTCTCGCTTGTTTGTGGTGGGCTGGCTAAACCAGCTAGAGCGTCCACGTTTTGTTTTGCGTATATGCATGTGTGCGTGTGCGTGCGTGCGTGCGTGTGTGTGTGTGTGTGTGTGTGTGTGTGTGATACTACACAAGACAAAACTATCACACACATCACTAGTAGAGGGGGTGGCTTGTATCGTTTGCACGCACACACGGTTCTGCGTTCGCTTTAGAGCGCTCCTATCCTACGATTCGTCCGGCGATAATCAATGTTCGTCTGAATCGATCACGACGCTGCCGTGCAATTGTGCTAAGCCTAAACCTGACGTCGAATTGTGCAGCTTTGCCTACTTGGTGAGGTTTTGCTTCGAATTTATGAATTATTTTGTGCCTGTTCCTTTCAATCTTTTTTATTGAATTTGCGTCATTTCAGCCGGAGACAAGAGAAAACGCGGCGCTGGCGCTCAAAGTGCCGATAGGGCGAGAAGGCCACTTGGAAATTTCGTTGATTCTGTTGTTCTTTGCAGTGACTGGAGGATTAGTGCTCGCTGCGTCCGGTGCGTTTGCGCAACACGCGTTCTTTGGTGCGAAAAAGAAGGTGGCATAAATGAACCAACATGCTGTGGACTAGCAGTGCTCTCTGGACGGGCTCGGCTCGGGTTCTTTGCGTGCGTGCGCGCGCACGCGTCGCCGTGTGCGTGCGTGCGTGCATCATAGTGGTGCCTGCTGATATGGTGTTGGCTAATATAGTTTATGCAAACACACTATTTAGTGCAGATCATTTTGTGCAGATCAGGTTCGTCAATGGTATCAGTGGCGGATCCAGGGTGGGGGGCAGGGGGAATCGAAAATATAGGGGGGAAAGGGTGGAAAAGTGCTCGGGCGTGGAAGAAGAAACGTGCCTAGCGAACCTACTTTTCCGCCTAAAGTGCGTTTAGGTTGTCGACGAAAATCGCAAAAATTTTCGCCTGCGGCGCCGACTTGGTATTAGTTGTCAATAATGGACCGATTTGGGGCCCAAAATTTTGCCGAAACGGCCTAGCGTCTGTAAATTTTAACAGGGAAATAAATTCGAAATAAATTTCTGGATCCGCCACTGAATTGTATGTCATGTCTGTTATGTTTGATCTCCGATATGTCATCTGCGTGTGCGTGCGTGCGTGCGTGCCAGCCCGCAAGATCGGTGTAGCGTCAACGCAACGGTGGGTTCAGTACGGGTTTAGTCGTGCGCTGGTTGCCGTAAACCTGGCTCTAGTGTTGGTCCTTGTGCCCAATCGCTCACTCAGCCTTGTGTCTCGCTCTCGTTTCGTGCTCTGTCGTGTGCTCGCGTGCGTGCGTGCGTGCGTGCCTACTTGTTCCCCCCCCCCCCTCGCCTGTCTTTCCGCGCAAATTCTGCCGTTAGTCAATTGATCAATCGACCACAATCGAATCGCCGACGACAACGACGAAAGGGCGCTCCTTTCTTCTCCGTAGAAGGGCTGGAAATTTCCTCCCGCACGCGCGCGCGCTCGGGTGCGCGCTTGAACACGACGAAGAGACGCTGTGCGTGGGCGGAGAGGGAGGGGGGAGGGTGGCTCTTGAGCGACGCGCCACCAGTCAGCGTCGCCCGCCGCCGTCGCGCCACCGCCTCAATTCGACAAGACAATCATCGCACCAGCAGCGGACAAACACACAAACAACCACCCATCCGACAGAGACAACAGGATGCAGCTCGTCTGGCTGGCCGCGCCTTTGCTACTGGCCGCGACGACCGCCGCCGTGGTTGCCGCCGCAGGTGGCCAGCAGAAGATCCGCGTGGAACTGCAGGAGCACAAGACCTGTCCTGGTGAGCGAGAGAGTGAGAGAGTTCAGTGGGTGACGTAGACAGGAGTGTGCACCACATTACAACAGCGCTGGTTGCCTGCCCGCCCGCGCCTGTAAGGTGGAGTATGCAATCGGAAGAAGACAACCGTGGCATGGAAGGGATGAACCGGAGCTATACCTGTACAGCAGCAGAATTATCTGTGTCTACAATGTGCTAGTTGCACTTGCACGTTGACGATAGCACGGGTAGGTAGGTATGTACTTATAGGTACATTGGCTTCTGCAGTTGCCTTTGTACATCCCTGACACAGTGAGACCATACCTGTATTGTGTTGCATCGGAGCATACCATGTTCATTTTGACAACAGTGACTGCGATTCTGACCGATCAATGAAAAAAGCAGCGTTCAAATTCTGCGTTTAATGGTGCTTCTGAAGTGCTCTAAATCGACAGAAAATGTACCTAGGTATAAAGGGCAGCGGCATGGCCTAGTGGCAAAAAACCGGCCTCTTGCGCGCAAGGTCCTGGGTTCGATTCTTGATGGCGCCACTAGATCGAGGACTTCCCTTTCCATGGATTTTCTCGTGCCATCGCTGCCCTAGATTACAGATGGCGTTCTTCCGAAAGTCTTCCGCTAATTATACGGCTGTAGACGGGAAGGCGTCATGGAGATGGGTAGGCTACATGGGCCATTGACGGCCTCCTAGCATTGCCCCAAATCCAACAACAACCTAGGTATAAACTGTTGGAACTGTGCATAAACTGTTGGAACCTCAGTAATGTGATGTGACGCACCATTTTTTTTATGGTAGACGTGTCGAGTCCTTAGACCATGAATGGAACAGGTTTTGTGTCTGGCGTCGTGTCATCCGTCTGAGCTTGTTCCAGCGACTGGCGAACGCAGGCACGCACGCACGGACACACACACGCACGGACACACACACGCACGCACGCACGCTTCCTTTCGAGGCTGGCGCAAAGGCGGCAGCTGGCGGCGCAAGATCAAGTTCCCCCACCTCGACCCGTCCCTGCGCTTCACGCCCAACTACGACCCGTCCACTCAGCCGCTGCTGCGCTTCACGCACGACCGGCCGGACGGCGGCAGCTGCTACGAGATCAAGGGCAACGTCACCGTCTACAAGCGCCTCTCCACCAACCTGCAGTTCTTCGTGCTCATCAAGCAGCGCCGCGGCTACGACCAACCCGCCTTTCCCTGCCTCAACTACGACCGGAGCACCGCGTGCGGAGGATACGGCAGCTGGTCGGTGGCTATTTTGAATTGTAGAAGCTACAGTACTTTCTTAGGCTTGTGTGAAAAATGGTTTTGAAGCCGCTTTGTTGCAGAACCTAACTACATGCCGATCCAGGGTAGTAAAACACAACTGCTGCATGCCACACACAACACACGATCACTATGCAGACGGTGGAACTGCTGATTATACGACGATTTTGCTCCGTCTTTGGCACTACAATACATATGATACAACAGATTATGGGCACAACACGCTCCCACTGCATAGTGTTGACGTGACGTTGCACATTACCTAGGTACATTAGTGTCGACGTCACAACGCGATTTTGCCCTCACCCTGCACACACAAACAGCTCTGCGTGCACTGCACTAACACACACACACACACAAACACGTTTCGTATGTACATGTATGTTGTATGTAACCGCCTGTGAGAGTTGTCTGTCTGTCTGTCTGTCTGTCTGTCTGTCTGTCTGTCTGTCCGTAGGAGGGAGGCTTCGGCCCTACAGGTACGGTATCTCCGAGTCAGCACTGCACACCACAATGCACGTTCGTTTTGCGAGAAGAGGCACAGTGAGGTGAATGTGCATATCTCCACTAGTTATCGTAGGGAGGGGGTGGCGTAGGTTGCGGTCTGTGGGTGGGTTGGGTTGAGTAGTCTTTATGTGCCATTCTGTATGGGGTGTTGGTTGAGTGGTTGAGTTGACACTTGAGTTTGAGCAGGTTGAGCAGTCAGACCCAGACCCAGACAGAAGAATAAAGACACGGATTGGCTTGACAGTCTCCTCGCACGCACGCACGCACGCACGCACGCACGCACGCACGCACGCACGCACGCACGCACGCACGCCCTGATCCCTATGTCTCGTTGCAGTCTCTACTGCGACACGTGCGAGGCGTTCGAGTCGGCGTCGGCGGACAACGGGGCGCAGGCGTCGCTGTACAAGCGCGGCAGGCCGCTCAACTGCCGGTCGCGTCTCATGCGCGGCATCCACATGGACGTCGCGCTCCGCTTCTGCATGCCCACCAAGGAGAGAATGCTCAAGATGCTCGGCCTCAGCGATCAGGCGCTCAAGGACTTCCAACACGTGAGTCGCGATGCGTGCGTGCGTGCGTGCCGGTGCGTGCGTGCCGGTGCGTGCGTGCGTGCGTGCCGGTACGTGCGTGCGTGCGTGCCGGTGCGTGCGTGCGTGCGTGCGTACGTGCATGCCTGCGTGCGTGCTGGCGCGTGGGTGCGTGCGTGCGTGCGTGCTCATCTCCTCTTTGTCATCGTCCGGCTCCCCTTCAGTTCGGCAGCGGCCTCGGCGGCGTGTCGCATTCGCTGCGTCACGAGCTGGTCGCGCAGATCTTCATCTTCGAGTCGGACATGAGCGCGCGCCTGAGGCCGACCTACGACCGCGAGCGCCTCTACCGCTCGGACGAGTCGAACGGCAAGCTGAAGCTGGCGCCCCACGAGCCGCTGCCGCCCAAGGCCTGGCACCGACTGCCCTTCTACAAGATGGTCGCCGACGACCGCGCAGGCTTCATCGGCTGTCACGAGCTCTCGGGTCACGTCGTCATCGGCGCCTGATCCCCGTGATCCGGATCGATCGGCGCCTCTCCGATCCGTCGATTCGATGCGCGGGTGTCACGCGCGTGCGGCGTCGAGCGGATGTGCGCGGCAGGGGCAAAATAATTCGGCAAACGCACTGCCTAAAATTTCACTGGGTTTTTAGTGGTGACTCCAACGCCAGAATAACAAGAGTCTGCAATTTCCAGCCTGCCAGCCAGCCAGTGTGCCAGCCAGGAACCTATGTAAAGGGTGATTTTTTTAAATTATCACATTTCTTTTTTGAATAACTTTCGTTTCCTTTGTCGGATTGACATGAAATTTGGAACACGTATACTCAAGACTTTGGGATTTTGTCTGAAAAAAGAATCGTGGAATTTGGTTGAGGATTCCGAGAGTTATGGCGCTCCAAATCAGATGTCGCTTTTTGGTCAGATTTTACAAACTAAACCGTTTGTATCGTAGCTATCCAGTACTGTATGGCAAATTTCAAACGCCAAACTTTTCTTTTGGCTGGCGCAGCTCGTCTAATACGGTCGGCGAACAGTATTCTCTGCTGCTGCTCGACTGAAACCGCCCCCTCTGCATCCGCCCTCTCCCACTCCATACCAACCCAACGGCCCAGGTTGTTCGCCATGTGAAATCTGCTCAAAAGCCGACATCTGATTTGGAGCGTCATAACTCTCGGAATCCTCAACCGAATTCGACGATTCTTTTTTCAGACAAAATCCCAAAGTCTTGAGTATAAGTGTTCCAAATTTGATGACAATACGACAAAAGAAACAAAAGTTATTCAAAAAAGAAATGTGATAATTAAAAAAAAAACACCCTATATATGCAACAACTGCTCGCCGCACCCCACCCCCATTGGACCTTGGTTTGGATTCCACGTGCGAGGGCGCCCAACTGCTCTAGGCAACAATGATAATCGACCACACCTAGGTATATTGCACAACGGCCACTTCAAATTCTTAGTTTTGAAATGGGCATCACCTAGTTCCGACCTAGCCCCCTCCCCCCATGAACCTTGAAGTAATTCAAAGAAAGGGATACTCTCTAAATCGGCGGTTGCCACCTAAACAATGAGCGATTGAAAATAAATTTTGAGAGAGTGTATCTTTAGGAGACGGGATGGGATGGGACTACCCCCACACCCTGCAGTTGAGACTTTACGTTTGCTAGATTTTCGCGAGCGAACACGAACACGTACACTTCCGTGTGCTTTCAGTCTCAGATCAGTGGTCGCCTTTGCGAATTATAGTGTAAGGTACGTATCACCGGCGCAGAATCGAGTTTGAGTTTTGAGCTCTTTTTTCCTCTTTCAATTAAAAGTGTTTAATCGTTCATGGCGACGCTGCCCGTAATGGCGTGACACGCCACGTAGCCCATCTGGGCGCGGTCGTACTTCTTGTAGAACGGCAGGCGTCGCCACTCGTTGCCCGGCAACAGGTTATACTCGAGCTTGCCCAGCACCTGGAGCCGATTATCGATTTTTCGGTTCAATGGTACCACAGAAATCGATTCTGTGGAGTCCAGACCTGGCGCTTGCCGCGCTCCAGCAGGTAGTTGTAGCGCATCGCCTTCGTCTGGTCCTGGTCGAAGGCAAGCAGCTTCAGGAACACGGTCTGGCTGCCGCCGGACTAAAAGAGTGGACACTGTGCGTGTGTGCGTGCGTTTTTGTGCGTGCGTGCGTGCGTGCGTGCGTGCGTGCGTGCGTGCGTGCGTGCGTGCGTGCGTGCGTGCGTGCTGCGTGCATGTGCTGGTGCGTGCGTGCGTGCGTGCATGTGCTGGTGCGTGCGTGCGTGTGTGCGTGCGTACGTGCGTGCGTGCCTGCCTGCCTGCGTGCGTGCGTGCGTTCGTGCGTGCGTGCGTGCGTGCGTGCGTGCGTGCGTGCGTGCGTGCGTGCGCGCGCGTGCGTGCGTGCGTGCGTGCGTGCGTGCGTGCGTGCGTGCGTGCGTGCGGGTGCGTGCTGGCGCGTGCGTGCGTGCGTGCGTGCGTGCGTGCGTGCTCATCTCCTCTTTGTCATCGACTGAGCCGCTTCAGTTCGGCAGCGGCCTCGGCGGCGTGTCGCACTCGCTGCGTCACGAGCTGGTCGCGCAGATCTTCATCTTCGAGTCGGACATGAGCGCGCGCCTGAGGCCGACCTACGACCGCGAGCGCCTCTACCGCTCGGACGAGTCGAATGGCAAGCTGAAGCTGGCGCCCCACGAGCCGCTGCCGCCCAAGGCCTGGCACCGACTGCCCTTCTACAAGATGGTCGCCGACGACCGCGCAGGCTTCATCGGCTGTCACGAGCTCTCGGGTCACGTCGTCATCGGCGCCTGATCCCCGTGATCCGGATCGATCGGCGCCTCTCCGATCCGTCGATTCGATGCGCGGGTGTCACGCGCGTGCGGCGTCGAGCGGATGTGCGCGGCAGGGGCAAAAAAATTCGGCAAACGCACTGCCTAAAATTTCACTGGGTTTTTAGCGATGACTCCAACGCCAGAATAACAAGAGTCTGCAATTTCCAGCCTGCCAGCCAGCCAGTGTGCCATCCAGGTACCTTTGTATTTGCAACAACTGCTCGCCGCACCCCCCCCCCCCCATTGGACCTTGGTTTGGATTCCACGTGCGAGGGCGCTCAACTGCTCTAGGCAACAATGATAATCGACCACACCTAGGTATATTGCACAACAGCCACTTCAAATTCTTAGTTTTGAAATGGGCATCCCTAGTTCCTACCTAGCTCCCTCCCCCCATGAACATTGAAGTAATGTTTGCGTTTGCCACCTAAACAATGAGCGATTGAAAATAAATTTTGAGAGGATGTATCTTTAGGAGACGGGATGGGATGGGACTACCCCCGCACCCTGCAGTTCAGACTTTTCGTTTGCTAGATTTTCGCGAGCGAACACGAACACGTACACTTCTGTCTGCTTTCAGTCTCAGATCAGTGGTCGCCTTTGCGAATTATAGTGTAAGGTACGTATCACCGGCGCAGAATCGAGTTTGAGTTTTGAGCTCTTTTTTCCTCTTTCAATTAAAAGTGTTCAATCGTTCATGGCGACGCTGCCCGTAATGGCGTGACACGCCACGTAGCCCATCTGGGCGCGGTCGTACTTCTTGTAGAACGGCAGGCGTCGCCACTCGTTGCCCGGCAGCAGGTTGTACTCGAGCTTGCCCAGCACCTGGAGCCGATTATCGATTTTTCGGTTCAATGGTACCACAGAAATCGATTCTGTGGAGTCCAGACCTGGCGCTTGCCGCGCTCCAGCAGGTAGTTGTAGCGCATCGCCTTCGTCTGGTCCTGGTCGAAGGCAAGCAGCTTCAGGAACACGGTCTGGCTGCCGCCGGACTAAAAGAGTGGACACTGTGCGTGTGTGCGTGCGTTTTTGTGCGTGCGTGCGTGCGTGCGTGCGTGCGTGCGTGCGTGCGTGCGTGCGTGCGTGCGTGCGTGCGTGCGTGCTGCGTGCATGTGCTGGTGCGTGCGTGCGTGCGTGCATGTGCTGGTGCGTGCGTGCGTGTGTGCGTGCGTGCGTGCGTGCGTGCGTGCCTGCCTGCCTGCCTGCCTGCGTGCGTGCGTTCGTGCGTGCGTGCGTGCGTGCGTGCGTGCGTGCGTGCGTGCGTGCGTGCGTGCGTGCGCGCCCGTGCGTGCGTGCGTGCGTGCGTGCGTGCGTGCGTGCGTGCGCGTGCGTGCGTGCGTGCGTGCGTGCGTGCGTGCGTGCGTTCGTGCGGCGCTCACGTCCTCGTTGAGGAACTTCCTCATGAGGCGGTCGTCAACGCCCAGTAGGCTCGCGAACTGCTGGGCGCTGGGCAGACAGAACATCAGCGACAGCGACTTGTACTGCTGCGGCCTGAGGCGGTAGACGCAGGGCAGGGCGCGCCAGACCCAGCGCTTCTTGCCGTTGGGCAGCGCCACTCTGCGTCGGCTGTGGATCTGGATGGTCGCCTTGCTCTCGCTCTTGCGCGCGCACGTCGAGTCCTGGCAGTACAGGCTGCAACGAAGGAGTCGGCCAGTTTCAATTTCGCGCCATTTCAAAAAAGTTTTGGATGGACGTGTTGTGCGTGGGCGTTCAATGAAACCAATGTTGCGAGTGTCATGGGCGTGTGTGTGTGGGCGTTTGTTCCTCTTGCGTTGCAAGAACTGCAAGTCGTGTTACGTGGGTGCGTTGCGCGCAATCAATCAATCGCCCTGTGGAGAACCCGCCGCCGCCTCACTAAAAGCCGGATGCACGCGCACGCTCGCACTCTCGCTCAACGCATTACACAACGCCGCCACGGCACACGACGCCCGGCGCGACTACAGCGAAAAGTTAGCGCAAAATGGTAAAGTACGCACCGTACTGTACGAGGAAAAATTCAAAATTGCGCCACCCACCAGGAGCCCGTGCCGCCGCAGCCGGTGTCCTTGTCGTAGCCCTGGCACATCATGGGCCCCACCGCATTGGAGCCGTTGACGCGCATCTCGATGAAGTACTGCAGCCGGCGGATCGTCATCATCGCGTCCACGTCGACGTTGCCCTGGATCCGGTAGCAGCTCCGGCCGTCCCGCCGCGCCGGCAGCGGACGGATCGTGGCACCGGACCGAGAGCTGTCCAGCTCGATTTTGCGCGTCCAGCGGCTGCCTGAAATCGGCAAATGTCAGTCGCAAAACATGGAATCGTGCAAAATCTTTTTCGCGCCTCCGCAAGTCTCGTGCGAGATGAGATCGAACCGCAGCCGGTCGCCCCTCTCCGCAGCCAGCGCCGTCGTCGCGGCCGCCGCGAGCGCGCAGAGCAGCAGCATCTTGTCTTTCGTTTTCGTTTGCAAACCACAGAGTCGACGGTCGTCGCTGAGCAGCGGTCGCAGCGCCTTTTAAGAGTCGCGCGCGAGGACGACAAATCAATTTACACAGGCGACTAATCGGCGCGACGGGTCCCTCTCTTTCGCGTTCACGGCGCGCCGCCGCGCGTCCGTCAACGCCCTTTGCGCGTCCCGGCGTGTGACGAGCCAATTGTTTGCGTGGGCGTCGTCGGCACAGCTCCTGCTCGCGCACGCGCTCGTCACCTCGCGACGAGGACGAAGACGACGACGACAGCGACGAGGAACGGAGGGGCGGATAAATCACGAGAACGCGGGAAAAAACGATCGGCGGAAGAAGTGAGGAAGAGATCTGGAGAGACGACGAAGCGGGCGGAGCGGCGCGCCACGGCGGCGCTCGCCATCGAGGACTCGTCGCGGAAGTAGGACGCGAAGTTCATGCAGGCGACCGGCAGGATGCCCCTGCAGCGACGTCGCAAGCCATTTGAACGCACACACATACATAGGTAGGTACCTACTACCTGCCGTCTCTCGAAGCATGCTACAACTGTACACAACACAGCAAAAGACACGGCTTCACACCTTTCAAAAGCTATATGCCGTAAACCATATAATTAGCCCCCCCCCTATAATAATACACCCTCCCAAGACCACTTTGAGTTAATAAGCCCCCCCCCCTATAATTACGCCCCCGCCCTAAATGAACCATCGTCTAAAAGGCACATGTTTCCATGTCTGGGCGTATGTATGGTCGCGTATGTGTATGTATGTACACGTACATGTGCATGTGAGACTGTGTGAGAGTGTGTTAGAGTGTACCAACGTGTGTGCACAGCGTCTTTTTCCCTTAAAAATCGCCTCCACGCGCCCTTTTGCCCACACATCTTCCCACTCATCGACACTTCCAGTTTATAAGCCCCCCCCCTATAATTAGCCCCCCCCCCCCTACAATTATACACCCTCCTAGAGCTCGAACGAAAAAATTAGCCCCCGGGGGGCTAATTATAGCCCCCCGGGGGCTACCCCCGGGGGCTTCCGCGGCCTACCGTACTTGGTCATAAAAACTGGCGTGAGCATGCTGAGCAACGCTGAAGCCGTCTCGTTGGCAGTTTTCAGCAGCAGATAATGCAGATGGGGCGAGACGCACACTTTTCTGTTCGCTCGAACGAAACAATTGGTCTGCCGAGCCACGCTCCTAAACCGGTCTGGCTGGACACGCACGCACGCACGCACGCACGCACGCACGCACGCACGCACGCACGCACGCACGCACGCACGCACGCACGCACGCACGCACGCACGCACGCACGCACGCACGCACGCACGCATGCACGCACGCACGCACGCACGCAAGCACGCACGCACGCACGCAAGCACGCACCCAAGCACGCACGCACGCACGCACCGGCACGCACGCACGTACTGACTCGCACAAGCCGTGCAGCAGTTTCTCTATGGAGCTAGCTTTGCCGGAAGCGAGCGAGTCCAACGCTTTGGAGACGTCCGTTTCAGTCGTCTTGCAGTAGCCGAGAATCTTGCGCGTGTTCGCAGCGAAGCGCCAGCACTCGAACGCTTCCGCGTTCGTGTTCTCATCTAGACGAAACGCAAATTACTTTAAGTTTTAAGTAATCGATACTTGCTCATTATTCGACTAATCCGAGATTGACTCGCGGCACCTTGTAGGCCTTCATCACGACAGTTACCTACTCAAGAGTAGCCTCTGCTTGATTAATTATACAGGCGCTACATCCCAGTATTCATTCTGCGCCTCTCATGAACGTGGCACTAATTGATCGACGATGAGCGACGATCGACTGCAGAGTTATTAGAGGGGTACGGTAGACAGTACGCGCACACCCCGACCGAAAAACAATCCGGAGCAGAAGACTCCCATCGGTTCGACGCCCGCCAGGAGAGTTTTGCGCTCCAACGATTGCTCGCAGTTCTTCAAGCAGCGTCCGTACTGCGTGTTCCGCCTACAGTTTTCTGCGTAAATAACGCCCGTGCAGTACAGTGGGCGACACGCACGCACGCACGCACGCACGCACGCACGCACGCACGCACGCACGCACGCACGCACGCACGCACGCACGAACTTGCAAGTCAGCCAGAGGTTGTGCCGCAGCGCGGTTGCGTTGCTCGCGAATCTCGACAGGGAGCTCTCTACGGGCGAGATAAACTCGGCGCTCCACTCCGACTTCTTGAGGCTGAACCGCGTTTTCGCCGCTGCTGGCGACGCTGAAAAAAATCGGATGATAGTACCTGTACACGTGGTTGTCTTTGCAAGCCATGAGGCAGGATCGCTGGGCCGCGACCGCCGTCAGAAGACAGGGAAGGAGGGCGAGTGTCCCTGTCGGCGTCGGCATCGCGCCTGGCCGCGCCTGGCCGCGAGTCTTGCGTCGTCCCCCGCCGCCGCCGCCGCGTCCTGACGACCTCACGGATGCGTTAATAAACCGCGCCTTCAAGCGTACAAATCAGCACTGTACTCCTCCTAACCTAACGTCGGCGCAGAGAATCGCTCCCCGCGGGGGACGGGGGGGAGGGTGGAAGGCGAGGGCCCCGCCCTCCGCCGCTCGCGACGCTTGATTGCCGACCGGCCCTAATCATTCGCGGCCGTCAAATTGAGCGTATCTAAACTTGCGCTGCGGGCGCAAATTATCGCGACGGCGCGTTCCTTGTCGGCGCCGCGAGGAACCGAGGCTGGTAATTGTACTGGCCGTTCGGCTGTCATGGGCGCGCGAGGGCGCACTGACAAACTCGGGCGCACGGACGAACGGGAAATTGCGACATTTAGCCGCGGAGTCCAGCCGAGCCAGTAATTGGATGAGGCCAAACAATCGAACCGCCAGCGACGTTTATGCAGGCGACGTCATGCGAGAACCATATGCCTCTCCCCTACCCTACCCCCCCCCCCCATCTCCGCGAAGCAGGGGGGGGGGAGTGCAAGCGCAAACACTTGCTGAGGTGAGATGCACCTTGCGCAAAATGAGGACGTAAATTGAGAGCGTGGGGCGGAGGAACTGGGAGGGATGGAGAGGGAAATGGGAGGGGGTAGGGATTAACCCTGAGCCGCTTCGTCTCGATATCGTCGCGCTGAAGAAATCTTTGTCAAAGGGAGCGTTGTGCGTTGTGGATGAAAAAGAACCTAGGTAGGGTAAGCAATTTGTTTTAGCATAGGTACATAGCTTCGCTCATTTTGCTTCAAAAGCTCCCACAGTCATACCATACAGTGTATACTGTATACAAGTGCTTGTAGCTGCATGGTGGCGTTGGTCATACAACGTTCTTTGTGCGTTACATTACAAATACTTCAAATCCTCCAAAGAACGTCCCTCCAATGATCCCCCCCCCCCCTCCAATGAACGACCAGGGTAGAGGGTAAACCAGGGGGATATCCGTGTATCCGAGGGCACTTTTTGAAGAATTTACGGGCTCCCTTCCAATAGTGCCCCGGGAGCAGTTCTACACTGTGGTACTGAGAGCTATAATACTTTTGCATGCCGTTTCATGCCGCATGTGCATGGGATGATAGTGTATGGTACACTACGGTAACGTACAATATTTTTTAAATACAGCTGCGCAATCCGGAAAATTGTCGCCGCTCAAACACAATCCCAGATATTTTTAAAAGAACTAGTCTACCTATTTATATTTGCAGTACTTCAATAACAATGTTCTTGTCCTGTGCAAGCGTTTCCACCACCTCGCTGAGCTGTGGCAGACGGAGGAGCAAGCACACTGTGTAGAAAGTGTATATGCACATAAGCAACAACTGCATATGTACATATGCACGCATGGATGGGCACATGTGCTGACGTGATAAGCGTGTCGCTCTCGCTGTCATGCAACGCACACACTGCGTGAATTCGCTGCGCCGCCCATTCAGTGTGTAGATTCCATATCGCTCGCGCTTTGAGCTTGCTATGTGTGCGTGCGTGCGTGCGTGCGTGCGTGCGTGCGTGCGTGCGTGCGTGCGTGCGTGCGTGCGTGCGTGCGTGCGTGCGTGCGTGCGTGCGTGCGTGCGTGCGTGTCCAGCGTCCGTGCAGTGAGCGTGCGCCCGCGCGTGCGTGAGTGTTGGCTCGTTACTATAGTTGTGGTGGAAACGCCGTGACTGTTGTCTTAATACGAATCCTCGATCGATTCATTGCGTTTTCCCTTTCGCACGCACACGTCACCACTTCAACAATCCGCCACTGTTTACCCTTTCTCTTCCGCCTTTCGCAAGCTAACGCGGTTAGACGCAGCCGTTCAAGATCGCTGCTCGCAGACAGCCGCCGACAGCCGGCTTGTATCGCCCATTCCCTGCCGACGTGTCCGCAATGATTGTTTCTATCGGCAATTGCGCCCCCATGGTGTAATCAGGTAGGGTGCTGCGCGGCTACGCGCATACCCGAAGCAGTATGCGATGTCACTATGTATGTAGCTAGCTACTAGCTAGCCGCTTTAGCTGCGCATGCTAGAAGAGCGTTCCTAGCAGCCCGGCGACGCAATCTCCATAGAGCCGGAGGGAAGAAGGGCCAGGTGGCCTCCGCTGGCAATTGAGTGTTAGCCGCGAGGCAGTAAACGGCTGCGCTGCTAGCCGGCCAGCAGCTAACGGGCCCCGCGCACCGCTAGCTTGCCCGATTGATTTCTAGTCGCTGCTCCTCTTGTCGTTTCTCCGAGGCACACGGACGGGCGGGCGGGCAGACGGACGGAGGGGGCGGGGCGCGCGCCGCCGCCGCCGCCGCCGCCGCCGCCGCCGCCGCCGCCGCCGCCGCCGCCGCCGCACGCACGCACGCACGCACGCACGCACGCACGCACGCACACACGCAAGCACGCACGCACGCACGCACGCACGCACGCACGCACGCACGCACGCACGCACGCACGCACGCACGCACGCACGCACGCACGCACGCACGCACGCATGAAAAGCAGCAGCTGCTCGTCTAACGCTCTCATCTCGCCGCCACGTCAGCGGTCGACAAATGCGCATAGCTAATGTCTCTCCCAGCTCGATCTTCGCGTCCACGGGGCTGCTAATGCGAAGTTTCGCTTTCCATTTCTGGAGCCAGCAGCGTTGTTAGGCCGTGCGGCGCGGGCGTGTGTCGAATGAATTGAATCGCCTACATCTACTACGCCGCCGCGTATGCATTTCCCCATAGGAGCTCCCGTGTCCGTCTCACTCTATAAAGCCGGAACGCGGTGCGCGCGCACAATGACCGAGGCCGTTCTACGCTGTCCGTCGTCGCCGCCGCTTCTCTTTCCAAAGCAGTAAATCCAAAGCCTCGTTCCTCTCCCCCTCCTCCTCCTCCCTCGTCCCATTGTCGTAGTCGCTCGCTCGCTTGCGCGCGGCGCGGCTGGCCGCCGAAAGCGAAATGTACGCCTCGGTGGATGCTGCCGCTGCCGACGGCGCGCGCGATGAGGACGATGACAATAATGACAACAACCCAGCTGACGACGAAGCGAACGACGCCGACCCTGCTGTCGTCAAGACCGCTCGCCAGGGCCCCAAGGACATGATGCCGAGAGGGGACGAGGGCCGACGCTGCGGCCTCTACGCGGCCACGCTGGCGGCGGCCTTCGGCTCGGGCTTCCTCATCTACAGCACCTACGTCACGAACAACCTGCAGATCATCGGAGAGGACTGGCTCAATCGGTACGCGCGATCATATCGGTACGCGCGATCGCGGTACGGTATCAAAGCCCATTCAAAGGGCGCGAACGACGACGACGACGGAACGGCAATGGCCGATTCACAATGCCGTTACGAAGTCGGGAGCCAATGTTCCCCTTTCGGCCCCCGTTCCGTCGCGTCATTGTGAATGGGGCGCCGTTCCGCCCCCATCCGTCGTCACGCACGTGTGAATCGAGCTTGAGTGGGAAGTGGGAGCTATGTACATAGGTACCTATGTATTGTAGGTATACTGTCTGTATACAATGCAGCGGCACATATGCAGTACTCCCTGCATGAATGAGCTGCGACTGCGGCGGTCGTGCAAAAATGTCATCCTCTCAAGTTTATGCAAGTCGAAAAGAGGAGGGCAAAAACACAGTGCCAGTAGTGGCACAGTGTACCAAAGACCAAATGCGGCACAAGAAAGAATACTGAAATTCTACTGAAGTTCAAGTGAACGTAAGTCGTGCCTGCATAATAGGCACCTGCATAATACGACGAGTACACCTGCGAATTCAGCACAGGAATGCTCTGTAGAGTGGAATGCGTACCATGCAGCGGCAAAGAGTGCTCGCAATTACGCGTGCTACACGCACACGCTCATGTCTGAACATGTGCTGCGTTCGAACTGCGAGTGCGCCGCTTCTCAATCAAACTTCAACAGCCATCGATCGGTTCAGGACGCTCGTGTCGAACTCGAACTCTGTGGCGCCGACGGCCGAGTACGTCTCGCTGCTGTGGGCGGCCGTGATCGCGGCCAAGGAGGTGGGCAAGATCCTCGGCACGCTGCTCATCCCCTGCCTGGCGGAGACGCTGGGCCGCCGACGGGGCATGCTCGTCAACTGCTTCGTCACGCTGGCCGGTTGCCTTCTGTGCTACGCCGCCGAGCAGGTGCCCGTCTGGACCGTGATGCTGGGCCGCGCGCTGCTGGGTGAGCAAGAGAGCACTGTTGTTGTCGTTGGATTAGGAGCAACGCTGGGAAGCCGTCAATGGCCCATAGAGCGCAGCCATCCCCATAACGCATTCCCGTCTACAGTCGCAGGATTAGGCAAAGTCATGCGGGAACAACGCCGTCTGTAATCTAGGGCGGCGACGGCACGAGAAAATCCATCGAAAGGAAAATCCTCGATCTAGTGGCTCCATCAAGAATCGAACCCAGCACCGTGCGCGCAAGAGGCCAACTAGGTCGTATGTATGTACCGTAAGTCCTCCAATACAACCCCCCCTCCAATAATGCTCCCCCCCCTCCAATAGTGCCCCCGGGTACGGCAAGGTTGAAATAATAGAGCCCCCCCCCCTCCAATAGTGCCCCCGAGGGTAAGGGGTATGTTGTGCCATGTGCCTTTTATGGGCAAAAATATAGCGGTAGGTACATTTATATCGTGTATACTTAGGTTGAAATAATAGAAGCCCCCCTCCAATAGTGCCCCCCCTCCAATAGTGCCCCCGGGTAAGGAGAGGTTGAAAAAATAGTGCCCCGGGGGCACTATTGGAGGATTTACGGTACAATACGTTGCCCGAGGAGAGCGCTCACTGAACAATCAGTCCGCGCACTTGGGAAAAGTCGTGTTTTGAAAGACGACTGAGAAACGACAACAAAACGACAACGACTCTTGTACCCCACGAGCAACACAACTGCACTCTACAAGGTTTACTTGCGGTCCGTTGATGGAAGCGCTGCAGTGCATTTCAATATGAAATTTTCACGTCAAATTAAAACGGAATGAAATTTTCAAGTGCTGGTTTCTTTCCATTCTGAAGGGGTCCATACAAATCCAGTCCGCTCGTCGCGACTTTCAGGCGTCTCCATGATCTGCGGCGTCGGCTTGGCGTCGCTCTTTCTGATCGAAGTGGCGCCCCTGCAGTGGCGCGGCTCGTCGGGGGCGCTGATTCAAATTTTTCGCGGTCTGGCCGGCGCCTCTGGAATGATCCTGGCGCTGCCCGCCCTCATGGGCACGAGCGAACTGTGGACCCTCTGCCTGGCGGTGCCCGCCATCCCAACGGCCGTGCAGTTCCTCGTCCTCTGGATGTGCCCCGAGTCGCCGCGACACCTTTACATCACCAGGGGCGAAGTCAAGAAGGCGGCGCAGGCGATCGAGTTTTATCAGGTGTGAAAAAGACGCACTGGCACGCACGCACGCACGAACCGGCACGCACGCACGCACGCACTGGCACGCACGCACGCACGCACGCACGCACGCACGCACTGGCACGCACGCACGCACGCACGCACGCACGCACGCACGCACGCACGCACGCACGCACGCACGCACGCACGCACGCACGCACAGCTTCAATCGATGCTCCGGCTTCAGGGAGCGAGTCACGTCTCGGAGTCGCTGGCCGAGCTCTCGTCTGAGAAGCGTCGGATCGACGCTGCGGACGAGCCAGGCGCGTCGTCGCGTCCGCGCGCCGTCTGGCGGCCCACGCTGCTCGTCTGTCTCGCGCTGTCCAACCGCTCGCTCGCCGGCATCCTGACGGTGCAGAGCTACAGCACGGACATGTTCATGGGCGCCGGCCTGTCGCGAGGCGGCGCCGCCTACAGCACCGCTCTTCTGGGCCTCTGTCATCTGACGACCGCCGCCCTCCTCGTCTGCGCCGTCGACAAGATGGGCCGAAGGCCGCTGCTGATCGGCGGCAACGTCGCCTGCCTCGTCACCCTACTCGCCGTCTCCTACTGCGCGCACGCGAGCGCGCCCGTCGGGGCGGTGCTCTCGCTGTCGACCTTCATGCTCGTCTACCCCGTGGTCGCCTCCGTCAGCAACGTCGTCGCCTCTGAAATTTGCCACCAGGTGACGTCTTCTTGCGTGCGTGGGTGCGTGCCGGTGCGTGCGTGCGCGCGCGCGTGCGTGCGTGCGTGCGTGCGTGAAGGCACTCGCAATCTCGGTCTCGCGTTCAGAAGCTCCGCTCGAAGGCCTTCACGATCGGCTACCTCTGCTACAGCTTCGTCGGTCTGGCCTCGACCTTCGCCTACCCGCTGCTCAAGCGTCACGTCGGCCTCTCCGCCAGCTTCCTGCCCTTCTGCGTCTTTCTCGCCGTCACCGTGCTCGTCTACGCGCAGTTCCTCCCCGAGACGGCCGGGCGCACGTTCGAATCCATAGCGCTGGAATTCGAACAGCCGAACTCCTTCGCCGCGCTCGACGCCGAGTCAGGCGGCCGAGTCGACGGCACCGACGCGGCGGCCTCTCTGGAGAATCCACGAAGAAACGAGAGGAAATTCGCGAAGAAAAGATTCCTGAGACCGACAAACGAGTCCGCGGATGAACTCAGCGACCCCCTGCTGGCCGAGGACACCACACCGAGCTCGGAAGAGGACTCGACCGCGGCGTTACTGTAAGGCGCGCGTTTAAAACACGTTAATTGACCACAGGCCCTTTGTACTCATCCGGCATACGGCATGACACGCATTTTAAGACGGATTCCGGACAGATTTCAAAGTGCTTTATGTCTTTGTATATGCCGGGTGCCTAATGATTACAAATCGGCCTAAGAATAAGAATAAGGGTCGTTTGGCGTTTGGATTAGATTGAGTAAGATTGCGTAAGTAAGTGAGACTGAGTAAGACAACATGGATACTCGCAAATGAACAACAACACTCAGCATGGACAAAGAAACCCCACTGATGAATCAATGTTAGGTCCGTAGTGCTCATCTAGCGTAAGATATTGTCTTGACAGCTCCGTCCCGAATTATTCTTTTTTTTACCACCGCAACACTTTTTCCTGTTTGCTTCTGCAACATGGCGTCATATTGCGTATTGTTGCACCTTGATACTTCTAATAGTAATAACCTTGAACCCTACCTTTATACTTTAGAAAAAATCCGAAAATTATTGGGACTAGGCTTACAATGTACAATAGCAATGTGCAATAAAATGTGGGTACCCAATAAATAAGCAAGTACCTACTCAGTGTTTGCTCTATACCTACCTACTGCTCATCATTACAACTTGTAATATTCATCAACGTTCTATCTATGCCCTCAAATGCCGAATTGTGTGATGGACGCATGTGGTATTGCTGCAATGTAAAAGGCTGCACTATACATCAAACAAGTGCATGACATTATTGTACGTACATTTCTCCAAGGATGTACCAAAGATTACAACACAGCCTTTTACATACTGTACACCGGCTTGTATTCGGGTATACATACCATTTCGGCACTGCTATTGTCTCCTTTGTCGAGTCAAACTTTTTTTATCGAATTTCAACGCTGTGTCAATGTGGTGTTGTTCTTTTTGGCAAACGAATTCGCTCGCTGAGTTCATCATCACTCAATAGCGCAGCACCGTACGAACTTCTCATCAAACTCCGAACCGTCAAAGATTTCTCGCAATAGGGCCCATCCTGACGCTTGCGTGTTTAGTATGTAGCCCATTCTGGCCTGGTCGGATCTGGTGTCGGCACTCGATTGGCTGATCGTGTACCAGGCGTTGTTGAGAGATTGGCAGAGGCGGCCCAGGATGGAACAAGGCAGACAGTCGCGTTCCAGCGGTGTGAGATCGCGATACCTAGAGGTCGATTTACGCACCACCGGTAGGACGGGACGGTATGATAGCAAATTCCCCACTCAATAAAAATTCTAAAGCATGGGGTAATTTTCATGTAAAAATTTCCGTCCAGGTACCGACCGCATCCAACCGGATCTGAAAGCCGCAGTCGGCACTGGGCCACCTGGTTCACCCCCCCCCCCCACCACCCTGGTCAACCTCTTCTCCTGCTCAAAACCAGATCGGGTGAGAATTTCAAGCGATCCACGGCGTTTGACGCAGTGCGAGGCGGGTCGTCTTGCAAATTTTCAAACGCGCGACAGCCGACTCACTTTTTATAGCCGCTCAGCACCAATCTTGGAACGTGGAACTTGTCGACTCCAAGGTTGGACAGCAACATTATGTAGAGACACAGGGTCGCGACGTCAAAGAGCTCGCATGTGTCGTGTGCGTCGCCAAAGTCCAGCAAACCGGAAATCTTGTACTCGTTGGTACCATCTTGTTCTAAAAAGGCACCTATTGTCTTTCTAGTTTTTATGGGTTGCACTTTAGAAAGATCACAATTCGCAAACACGCACTCAATTCGCAGAGAACGTTCGATTCGTTGACGTCGGAATGGGTCAAATTGTGCGGCATGTCGTCGTAGTGACGCATGACGTCAGCCTCGAACTTTTTAAAGGCCTTTTTCAGGAGTTCTCGCTGCCACGACTCCGGCACGTGGTGGACGATGTCGACAAGCAACGGAATCGTCCGCATCGACCAAATTCGCGATTCGTTCGCAGCGAAGGATGACGAGGAGTCGAACGAACGCATTGCAACGTGCCTGGTGGGGAAGGGCTTGCAAAGGCCAGCAGTTTTGCATGTCCGAGTGCATGTACAACGTTTGTTCAGGCTTAGGCAAAAAAATTTACTTTTTCAGTTTTTCCATTTTTGGCACGTTTGCAAAATCCCTTCCCAGTCGGCCATCAGCTCGCCAAGGTCTCTCAGTAGATTTTCACTGATCTTAGGCACTGCGCTGAGCTTGACACCGGGCAGCCAAGTCACGGCCAGCAGAGTGCACAAGACGCCATCGATGTCAACACGTCGCCAGTCGGCATCGTCCACAGTTTTGACGACTTTTGGCACCGGAATTCCAAACCTTTCAGCGTGTCGCATGAGCTGGACCGTTCCGGCCACGCAGACGGCCTCGTACGGGGAGATGACCTTCAGAACGAGCCTTCGTCCGTCCTGACATTCGAGCTGGAAGTTGCGACTGTTGTAGCCGTCCAATGCCGAGACGCTAGTGACTTTCAAGTTGTAGAATTCCTGGCAGAGGCTTAAAACTTTCGAATCGGATAGAGCCGGAGTGGTCAATTGAGCGGAATCGCTCATTGTCGTCGAGTCGCCGTCTCCTGCAAAATTTGGCAGAAAACTGCTGGGTTTCAGACTGCTGCGGATTGCTACTTTCAGACTGCTGCGGATTGCTACAAGGCGAGAGGAGCGCATAGACGTGTGTTTACATACCAAACGAAAGCAGGTACCGCCAGTTACACTAGATCGAGTCTGTCACTCTGTATAGTCCGCACACAAGAACTGGGTGGCTGTCATATCCCAACACGTATGTACATACCAGCGCTGGGTGTTCAAGGCCTGCGAGTTCAAGGCTACGTTGGGTGAATTACAACGGCGCGACGACGACGACGACAACGTCAACGACGGACTGTTCGGTGCAAAGGACCTCAGAAAGTAATCTGAATCGATGCGTCAGAAGAACGCGTTGCGTTGCCTTGCCTCCGGTCTTTGTTTGAACGCGGGTGTATTTTGAGCGAACTATCCTCAGCGGCGCCAGCGCCTTTGGAAGCGATAAAGTACACCCGAGGAACCGCGATATCAATCCTTAGAGCTGTGATATCAATCCGCGAAGAAACAGCGGCCAAAAACGACGAAAACGGTTTTCCGTCACGAAATTGTTCGCCATGATTCTTTGAGCACGCGCGATTCGACACGACACCGATAGAGTCCGATGAAGCCGGCCCAAGCCAGGAATGACTAGCGTCTTTGTGTCAAATCGTCCAGCAGAGTTACACAATGCATCGTGGACCACCAGAAATAAACACGAATACAATGTGGCCCTCAGAAAAGTGATAGACGCCACTTTTCCCGGTCTCGGTCTCGTGACCAGAAAGTCCGATAAAGCTCAAATTTCAACGTGACATACCTCGAGATGTTCTGCACCTACACACACGCCGAGTTTCATCAAAGTTGGTTGCGCGTCGCTCAAACGACAGCATTTCTACTAAAGCCATGTCAAAAATCGAGTGTTTCTCGTGATCAGCACGATCGATAGGGCTCACATTTTGTCGCAACACACACCATCTTGTTCTGTTAAACACTCCGGCCAGGCCGAGAGACTCGCAGTGGCAACGCCGACGCGAAGGTGCACGCCGCGCTCTTGGACGACGGCGCCATCCGCGGTCCACAAGCGAGCGTTGCTGGGGGGCCGCGCTGCCTGCTCGCAGCGCCGACATTGCATGTCGCCAGCGAGCGCCTGCTTGTCGAACACACACACAGGAATCCATTGTGCTCGAATTTCTCCATATTGTCTGGAGCGAATGCCCCTCATCATGCTTTCAATGGAGAATAAGACTTTGCAAAGTGACGCTACGCTAAAGTGTCGTCGTTTCGGTTTTCGGATCGTTGATCATTTCCGCATCCGTCGTCCGCGTTTTTTCTGGACGTCAGGCGTACAGGCCCCCCCCCCTACACGCGACGCGTATTCGGCAAGACATTTCGGCACTGTTAGTGTCAATTTGCAGAGTCAACTGCTTTGTATAATTTTCATGCTGTTGCAATGTGGTGTTGTTCTGTTGGCAAACGAATCTGCACGATGAAGTCACTCAGTAGCACAACACCGTACGAACCTATCATCAAACTTTGAACCGTCAAAGATTTCTCGCAAGAGGCGCCATCCAGCCACTTGGTTGTGCAGTATATAGTCAATTTTCGCCCTGTCTGATTTGGTGTCGTTACTTGATTGGCTGATAGTGTACCATGCATTGTTGAGCGATTGGCAGAGGCGGCCCAGAATGGAACAGGGCAGACAGTTGAGTTCTAGCGGTGTGAGACCGCGATGCCTATCGTGAGATCGTGAGAGTACAACTAGCGAAAGAGTGTCAAGTTCGTTCCGACTCACTTTTTGTATCCGCTCAGCACCAGATTTGGAACTGCAAACTTGTCAACATCAAGATTGGACTGTAACATCATGTAGAGACACAGGGTCGCGACGTCAAAGAGCTCGCACGAGTTGTGCGCGTCGCCAAAGTCCAGCAAACCGGAAATCTTGTACTCATCCGCATCTTGACAAATGTTGCAAATTTTTTATTTGTATGAGTTGCCTTTTAGAAAGAGGACAGGAGCGTACCCAACTCGCAGAGGACATTGGATTCGTTGACGTCGGAATGGGTCAAATTGTGCGGCATGTCATCGTAGTGACGCATGACGTCGGCCTCGAATCTTTCAAAGGCTTTTCTCAGGAGTTCCCTCTGCCACGATTCTGGCACGCCGCCCACTTTGTCGACAAGCGACGGAATCGTCCGCATCGACCAAATTCGCGACTCGTTGGCGGCGAGCAGTGAGTGGTCGAACGAACGCATTGCAGCGTGCCTTAGGGAAGGGCTTGCAAAGGCCAGCAGTTTTGGTTGGTAGCCTGCGTCTGCTTGTGCTTGCCTTTGAGTTGTGTGTGTGTGCGCGTGCGTGCGTCACTTTTTGGCGTAGTCCACCAGCAAACCCTTCCCAATCGGCTAGCAGCTCGCCGAGGTCTCTCAGCAGCCTCTCGCTGACCTTAGGCACTTCACTGAGCTTGACACCCGGCAGGCAGCTCGCGGCGAGCAGGGTGCACTCCACGCCATCGATGTCGACTTGTCGCCAATCAGCCCCATTCACGGTTTCGACGACTTTCGGCACCGGAATTCCAAACTCTCCAGCGTGTCGCATCATCTCCACCATTCCGGCCACGCAGGCGGCCTCGGAAGGAGGAATCACTTTCAGAACGAGCCTTCCTCCGTCCCGGCGTTCGAGAAGAAAATTGCGACTGTCGTAGCCGTCCAACGCCGAGACATTCGTGACTTTCAAATCGTAGAATTTCTCGCAGAGACGCGAAACTTCCGAATCGGACAGCGATGGAGCGCCGAGCGATGGCTCGGAAGGACTCATTATTTCGCGACGCGCCGTCCAACAAAAGCTGTGCACTTTTCGACAAGGTAATGACAGACAGACTAAGCACCAACAACACACAGTGCGTTTATCTCCACAACCAATGCCTGTTGGGGAGCACAGCGCAGCGCAGCGTTGAGTAGGAAATGGCGTTGCGAGCGACCCCTCCTGCTGGTGGGCAAGAGTGTAGTGCCCACCATACAATTTGTGGGTTGTGGTGCGGCCCTGGGGTTGGGCACCCCTCACACTACAGCTCGGCCCAATGGATAAAATCTGCCCAAACAAGCTCGCTTTGTCCCTGCTGGCACGCGATTGATATTGCACTCAAGTTTCCCTGATTTGAAACAAGAACGCCGGTCAGTTCAGAACAGTCCAAAATTCTGCCTCGCGAGCTCCCACTCGTCCATCTCTCGTTGTTGCTGATCCTCGATCGGCGATTGATCGGGATCTTGCTGGTCCCTGCCAGCCTTGAGCCGCTCGACGAGGTCGTCGACGACGTAGGCTCGCTTCGTCGGTCGGTAGGACCGCACCGCCGCCATCGACGACGACGACGTCGTCGACGCCCCACTCCGTGACCGAGCGCGGGAAACGCTCACCTGTGCGTGCGTGCCAGTGTGCGCGCGTGCCAGTGTGCGTGCGTGCGTGGCGCGCGGGGGGGGGGGCCCGCCGGGTCCGTGGGCCGCCGTGTGCGTTGGGCGTGCGTGCGTGCCAGTTTTCGTGCGTGCGTGCCAGTGTGCGTGCGTGCGTGCGTGCCAGTGCGCGTGCGTGCGTGCGTGCCCTGCCACTGTCCATGCCGGTGTCCGTGCGTGGCGCGCGCAGCTCGTGACCCCCGGCCCACCTTAAGCAGTCCTCCTCCGCTCTGGCCATCGCCTTCATCATCTCCAACCCGCGAAAGCGGCAACAGGTCCTCTCTGAGGCTTTCAGCAGACATTTGTGTCTCGGCCGTAAACGCATTTTACCATTTTTTTCGTATAGTCAATCGGCAAAAGGAAGCCCCACACCTTCTTGCTCGACTTCCACAAGGCGAGGTTGGTGTCCGACATGGACACGAGTCGATCCCGGGATTTTCTGCCGGCATCTGAGGCGTCGTCGTCCGGCCAGCAGAGCTCGTCCAGTTCGAGCTTGATGTCCACGTAGGGCGACGTCAGGGACCGACCACAGTCGAGAGAATGAACTACAACGTCATTGAGTCCCTTCATGCCACGGAATGCAAAACCTTTGTTGAGTTTCAAATGGAAACAATGACACCGCCACACAGCGCAACGCAGCAAATCATCAACGAAACGTAACGCAGCGGATGGCGTAGTGGTAGAAAATCGGCCTCTTGCGCGCACGCTGTTCTGGGTTCGATTCTTGATGGATCCATGGATCCATGTCGGTCACTGCCCTATATTACAGATGGCGTTCTTCTGAATGTCTGCTAATTATTTCGGCTCTACAAGAAGGCGTCATGGAGAGGGGTGCGTCAGTCAGACGGAGAAGAGGTAACTTGCCGAAATCCAGCCAACTCCACCCGGAACCCACACACCTCATTACGGCACGCACGCACAGAGCTACGAAAGGCGTAGGATGAAACACTGTTCGGCAGCGCACCTTTTGGCTGTTCGCTCATTCGCCTCTGCATGTTGGGTCTGCTCTGCGCGTTCCCGGCCGGCACGCCCAGTCCCGCCGTCGATGTCGCCTCCACGAACGAGTTCAAAACGCGGCCCTTGCCCCCGCTCGCCATCCACGTTTTTTTTTTTGCTCGGCGTCAGACGAATTCCCTACAACTTCTCCAAAGCTAGGCCGCGCGAGCGGTGCAGTGCTCACCAGAAGATGCCCCGCGCTCAGTGGAGTGCGGCCGTGTCTGGGCAACTGGGCTAATCAAGCGCATTCGCCGGGTCGCCCTGTTAGTCGGCCAAAAAAGACGCGGGCCTGTCGACTTTCTCAGGCGACACGGGGCAGCACAAGCCATCGGTCGGGCGCTACACCTTGGGGCGTGACGCTCCTTGTTCAGCGACGCTCGCAGCGGGCGTGACGCGCACCACGCAATCGCACGTGCGCGATAGAGGTGCGTCATGCCGTCAATTGCTATCGTCGACCCCATACAGTGCAATCCCAATACTACCCAGAACGAAAGAAAAGGAAATCCGAAAGCGAGGTGCCGCGCGCGCTAGGCAGCCTATGGCGTGGTAGAGAAACGGCCTCTTGCGCCCACGGTTCTGGGTTCGATTCCTGATGGAACCCCAAGATTGAGCACCTTCTTTTCGATGGATTTTCTCGTGCCGTCTCGCTGCCCTCGATTACAGATGGCGTTCTTCCAAATGTCTTTGGCTAATTACGCGGCTGTAGACGGGAAGGCGTCATGGAGATGGGTATGCAGTAAAGGCCATTGACGGCCTCCTAGCGTTGCCCCTAATCCAACAAGTGCCCAGCCCGTCCAGGCAACTAGGTCGACCCGGCGCTGCCCCATCTCCCACGAGACGCGCATGTACTTGCTGCACCGCTTTGAATAATTGTCGATTTTTCCCGACAGCCGCTGACACTAGCGGCGTGGCGGACGGAGCGAAACACGGAGGCGCTATCGCCGTCAACGGATTGTGGGGGTAGGGCAAGCCTGTGCAATCAACCAGCCGTCCAAAAAACCGCTGCCGTATACTGAAAGTCAAAATTTGGCAATTGTCCTCCAATTTTGAATGGCGAAAGTGTACTGTATCGCCAAGAGCCGTGGGGCTGTGGCGTAGTCCGCAAGGCGTTGGATTCCTGACCGTGAGGTCGGGGGTTCGATTCCTTGCTGGACAAGGCCACGGCTACCCCCTTGGGCAAGGAGTTTTAAGCCACAGCTCCGGTTTCTGGCTGTACCGTGGCTTCGGCCAAAAATCAGTGCCAGGTGGGGGCCCACCTTGCCTCGCGGCAGAACAACGCTCACTGTTATTTATACGGCGCCGCCCTGTGATCTTGTGATCCAGCTTATGGCCATTGTGCTGTGTCGGTGGTTGTCGTCAAAAATAAAGTTTTAAAGAGCCCACCAATAAGCGAAACAAAAGGGGTGTTTGAGGGGGGCTTGACCGTTGACGGCTCTAGTGAATGACGACGTTGAACTAGCGTTTTCACAGGAACGGACGGGGGCGGGGCGGAATGAACACGATCGCACACATACAACTGGGGAGCGAGGAAAACGCGCGGTCATCTGTGCGGGGCGCCGCGCAGACGACGCGCCAATTGCAGTCGCTTGAAGCGCGCGGCCTCGGCGGCCGCGAAGTCGCGCAGTCTCCTGCGGTCGGCCGCCGACAGGTCCGGCCGACTCGACAGGCGCGACAGCTCGGCGCGCGACTCTGGAATTTCGATCGTCTCGAAAGAATTCGTCGGCCACGGAAAAATAATTTCACCTCTGCCGGGAGCGCGGACGGCGGCGCGGAGCGCGCCGCGCTCCGCCATGAGCTCGTCCAGCGACTTCGGCGGCGGCGCCGGACGCCGCCGCTTGCGCGGCGGCGGCCGCGCCGGCGCGTCATCCGCGGACGCCGCGGCCTGCAGATTCGAGAAAATGTTCGGCGCGTCGTCCTCGTCGGCGGCGCGCGCCGACGACGACGACGGCCGCTGGTCGTCGTCAACGTCGTCGGCCTCCTCGACGATCGACAGCGGACTGGCGGGCGCGGTCGACAGCAGCGCGTCTGCGAGCGTCGGTGTCGCCGGCAGGTCGGCGTCGGCAGCGCGTCGCCGCCTACCGTCGTCGGCGTCGGTCGACGAGGCCGCCTCGCTGCTGGCGATCGACAGCGCGTCGCTGTCGTCGTCGTCCGTGGAGGCTGTCGAGTTGGTGCGTCGTCGGCGACGCTTGCGCACGTAGCCGAGGAGGGTGTCGCGAGAGATCGGTCCCGGCTTGCGTCGACCCCGACCCCGGGCCCCCGCCGTCGCCGCCGACGGCGCTTGCGCGACAGCCGACGCGCCCTCGTCCATGGGCGCCACGAACTCGTCGACGGCCGCCATCGATTTCTGAGAACGCGAAAATCTTTGAATTTCCAAATCTCGAGTTCAGATTCAAACGTCGACTTTGTCCATTTTGAAGGGATTGCCGAAGTGGTGGAGGCGCGCCGGCTGGGGCTCGACCTCGCGCAGCTCGCGGATGCCGGCCGCCTCCGCCTGCGCCTTGTAGTCCTGGAAGTTGCCCATCTGGGCCACGGGCAGGTTGTGCAGATGCACTGAAGTTCGGAGATTTTTTTTTCAATTTTCATGGTCGACGGAAATTCATTTCTCCGTCCACCCTACCGACCGGAGTGCTGCAGTCTGAGCTTCCTCTTGGGCAGGGCGCCCTCCAGTTGGGCGACAGCCTGCTTCGAGAGTTGCTGATGGAAATTGACCCGCATTAGCTGCAGCTGACCGATGAGTCGGCGCCGGCAAATGTCGAAGGCATTGCGGAACTGGGACGCGGAGGACCGATCGGTTGTGACGGCCGACGTCGATGGTCTAGACGTGCCTGTGCGTGCGTGCGTGCGCGAATCCGAACCGACTGACTTGCTCGAACAGGCGAGCGAAATTTTGAAGTTCGGGAACGCCTCCGCGCCGGCGGCCGACGGGGAGGCGGTGACGGGGCTGGCGCCGCCGTCTGTTTCGAAGCGCCTCAGCAGCTCCGCAGCGTCCGTCGACGGCTTCACCTGGGAACGCGCATTCTTTCTCCTAATTACGACTAGTCACACGCATGCGTGCACGCACGCACGCGAACACACGCGCACACACACGCACACGCACACACACACACTTTTGGCGTCTCTCCGCATAATAGCGGCGGTGGCGGGCGGTGTTAGTATTCCTCTCTTTTTGCTGGGTTTTTTGTGGTTGTTGTTTCTTCTCTGTTCGTCCCTGCTTCGCGCACACACACACACACACACACACACACACACACAGACGAACGCAGAGACAGATGAACTAACGGTGGCCTCTGGCGCCTGAGCGGCGGTCTCTCTGCGTCTGGCGGCCTGTAGTTCCGCAAAGACGCTCCTGTTGACATTTTCAATTTCCTGTTGCGCGTTGAACTTGGATTTCGTGAGATAGCCGATCAGGGAGGAGTGGTAGATCGCGCCGCTCTGCACGCCCTCCAGATGCGCTCGCAGCTGCGGCACCGACGTCAGCGCCTTCTTCAGCGGCTGAATGCGGATTTAAAAATAAATGAATAAATAAATTGACCAAATTCAATCGGCGCTGGCTTGTGTGTGCGGCACATTTTAATGGAGTTGAACTGAGAGGGATACGTGAGGAGGATGCGACATCATAACTGCTAGAGACGTATGCGACCTCTATGCACACTGCACAATACGCCGTGAATACACAGCGCCTGAATGTTGTTGTTGTTGTTGTTCCTGGATTAGGGGCAACGCTAGGAGGCCACAAAAGGCCCATATATAGCACACCCACCCATCTCCATGACGCCTTCCCGTCTAGAGCCGCGCATAGTTAGCCAAAGACATTCGGAAGCACGTCATCTGTAATCTAGAACGACGACGGCACCAGAAAATCCGTGGAGAGGGAAGTGCTCGATCTAGTGCGGATCCATCAAGAATCGAACCCAGGACAGTGCGCGCGAGAGGCCGATTCTCTAGCACTAGGCCAAATGCTGTCCCCACCTGGACGTAGTACTGGGGCACGCTGCGTAGATAGTGCGTCAGCTTCTGTCGCCATCCCAGCGTCGCGGTGGCGTGGTTGCGTTTGATGTCGTCTGAACGATGTAGTAGTAGTAGTAGTAGTAGAATGCACACTATGCATGTAAAAATTTCTAAAAAATACCCCCCCCCCCCCTCTAAAAACCCTAGCCAAGGATTCGCGACGCCTCGCCCACACAGTACGGTACATGCGCTTCGTATAGAAATTCATTGAATTCAACAGGAATTTAAAACCACTCCAGCCAGCTTGCATGATTAGGCCATGCATGCTTGCCTGCGCGCCACCCACCCATACCTGTAACTGAGAGTGGGGATTGAAAGGTACCGCCACTTGTTTCCAACACCCCCCCCCCCACAATTCTTCCAAAGGATTTTCACCATGTCCAAAACGATTAAGGTGGGAAAATGTTGGTGTTTTTCAGTGTTATATGACCATAAAACAGCTAAACAAGACAATTTAGAAATTTAGAGCCTAGTATGACCAAAAAGTACCAGTATAGATCACACAAATGGTCAGCTACCCAGCCCCAATCTTCCACCCCCACTCGCTCCAACCCGGTTACAGGTAGGTATGCACCCACCGAGTATGGCGACGAGAGCAGGGTAATTGTAGGGGAAGATGACGAGGTTGACGAGCGTCAGGGTCGTGTTCGGTTTCAGGTAGCCGAAGGGGTGCACGTCACCCGCCTCCTTGCCGCTACACTCCACGTACAACTAAACAACACAGGCAATTCAGAATTCCTCCGTCATTCATTCCTCACTTTTTTCATACTGCACACGCACGACCATGCAACTGGGAGGGGCGTAGGGAGAGAGATACGGTGCTTACGCCACCCCCCCCCCCCCTCAACATCTGTAACCGGGGGGGGGCGTTGCTCAGAAGCTGGAGGGGGGGGGGGGGTCAATCTCAGCTGTCTGTCTTGAAAACACTGTGTCACAGGCACAATTTCTTGGCCATAAACGCTCTTCACAGGCTTCAAATGCAGGAAAAAAGGTGTCACAGGCAAGTTTTCCGAAAATGTGACCCGAAATACTCCTAAAAGGCGTAAAGACTGTCCGTACGGGCCCGGTTCAGTAGAGGGGGGGGGGGCCATCCTGCACTCAGTGCAGCAGTGACGAAAGCCAGCGTGGGGGGGGGGGGGGTGACCCGTACCAACCCCTTACCCAGGTATACCTATGGGGTTGCTCTTGCTCCCCAGTCGAAACACACCTTTCCAGAAGATGCTGCAATGGAGGCTGGGGGTTTCAGCAGATTCTTTTCAAACACCCATAATTTGTTCAAAACGTTGAGCAAGTCTCCGAATTTGGTGAGCATTCATAGTTTTCGGTGAGCAAACTGGATTATTATGTGAAGAAAATTTGGTGAACAAATCTAGTAAATTTGGGGCGCAAAAATATTTAGCCCGTTCAAAACTAATTTGAATCCGTCTAAAACGATAGCAATGAGTAAACGTTACGCGTTTTTGAGTACAATATTCGGTTCACAGACTTGACGATTCGCCTTTCACACGTCGTTACTGTTATGAAGATAGATTGAAGACAGGATACACACTCAAAATAATGCAACCCACAGGTATACGCCTGTACTTTGCGTTCCGTGAGGCGTTCTGAGCTACTATTACTTGTTTTGGAACTATTTCTATTAGTTACGTTACACACAATATTAGCGGGTTAGGCGTCTTGTAAGTAATAAAACAACTCCACCACACGGTGCAACTTATGCGACGAATGAAACATTCGTTGCTCATTGCACGAATGATAAAAAATCAATAATTGCATCTTTCCCATGCACGCGCACCCACCTGCCAGCAGAGGGTCGGCTGCTTGAGTCCCAACATGAACTGCGTCAGCGGGGAGGGTTCGAGCTCATACTTGTCGAACGGCAGGTTGTAAACCGGTTCAACGGGCTCGCAACGGAATTTCAGCACGGGGTGCGCGGAGCGGGGCGGCTGCAAGCGAGCTCGTGAGCGTCCACAAGCATGCCAATCACAATGCACAACTTTTTTTATTTTTTACCAAAATAGGTCTAGTTAGGCACTTTCGTGGTCAAATGATAGCGTTACTTCCCTGGTCACATAACGCTAAAACGTACTGAAAGACTTATATTTCTTAATTTTTATCATGTAAGACGACAGGGCGAAAATCCTTTGGAAAATTGGGGGGGGGGGTGGGTCGGGGTTGAAAGATGTGGCCGGGGAGGGGGGGGGGGTAGACAATTCTAACACTTCTAGAACGCTCGAGTGACACGCACCCTACCCCCCCCCCCCAGCAACTTGGTGCGGGGTTGTTCGTGGAGGGACCCTTACATGCGGCTTTCTCCATTTGTAGTTGGCACTATGGTCTTGCCGAATTGAGGGGGGGGGGGTGGGGGTAGGATGACCCCCTGTAGACGACGCACCAGCTGCTTCATGGTGGGCAAGGGCCAGAAGTTCTCTGGGATGGGCCAGTGTCCGTTGGCCCTCATCAGCTGCTTGACGAGCAGCAGGCACTTGACCTTCGACCACTCCTCCGGCTTGGGCAGCAGGTTGTTGTTGGGCGGCGCGACGGACTTTTGACCGCCGCCCTCGCCGTTCACCAACCCCATCTCTAGGCCGTTGAGAAGCTTGGCTGGCTTTGAGTCGACGACGTCGACGCTTTCGATGAGTTTCGCTACTAAAACGGAATTTGAAAGAAAAAAAAACAGCGGAGACTGTAAAACGCGAGACGCGACCACACGCCCGCTAACTCGAGAAGTGAGACGGGGGGGGGGGATGAGGGGAAGAAATTTTTGAGGCAGGCTACTTGGGGAGGGGGATGCATGCGTTAGATACTGTTTTCTGGGCGGAGTGGAGGGGGGGGGGGGGCGGGTCCGTCAATCTCCGCGCATAGGGGCGGAAAAAGCGCGTTTTTCTGGGTATTCTAGTCAAATCTCCTTTCAGAAACATTTTTCCTCTGCAGAAGAAGTCTGTTGGACGAAGGTTGCCATGTCTACCGGGGAGGGGGGGGGGGGTCGGGTGGACAGAGTATTCCTCCTCGAAGCGTTGGAGGTAAACGGAGTCGGGGGGGGGGGGTCAAACCCTCGACAGGGGTTACTACAGGCGTGTATGCCAACCTTTGTCGGGGTTGTTGGGTCCTCCGGCGAGAATGTCGTTGTTCTCGACGTCTTGCCCGAGCGCGTCCAGCAGAGGCGGGGGCCCGTCGCGCTCCAGCTGTATCACCACGCCGCTCTGCATCTTGCCCACGACGCACTCGAGGCAGCCCAACAGCTGGCGGTGGGACCTGATCAGGAAGGAGCGACCTGAAACGTGACACGGCCCGTTTGGGGAGCCAGCCCCGCCCCCGCCCCCCCCCCCGGATCGGGCTGACTGGGCGCTCATCACTAGCAGCGGTCAATTAGGTGTGACCAGAGAGAGGCCACCGCGATCATAGAGGCGGCCCACGCACGCACGCACGCACGCACACACACACACACACACAACAATAAACATGCAGAGCGATGGTGTACGTACCCCCGGTGGCGGTGCACATGTCGTCAATAGGTCCAGGGTCGGCAGGCAGGAGGGGGGCCGGGGGCTCGGCCGGCAGGGCGACGGGGTGGGCGGGCAGCTTGAGCGAGAGCGAGAAGATGCGCTGGTCCCAGTGGAACGGCTCGATCGTCAGCTCGGCGCCGTCCAGCTTCGGCTTCGACAGCGACACCTAAACAAACGTGCGGGGAGGAGTTCTACAGACGGCACGCACGCACGCACAAACGCGCCCAAAGGGTCAGTTCCAGAAAGTGTGTGTGTGTGTGTGTGTGTGTGTGTGTGTGTGTGTGTGTGTGTGTGTGTGTGTGTGTGTGTGTGTGTGTGTGTGTGGCGTGCGTGCGTGCGTGCGTGCGCGCGCGCGTGTGTGTGAGGGGGGGGGGGGCGGTTTTTGTTCGATTAGGGGCAACGCTAAGAGGCCGTCAATGGCCCATAGAGCATGCCCATCTCCATGACGCCTTCCCGTCTAGAGCCGCATAATTAGCCAGACATTCGAAAGAACGCCATCTGTAATCTAGGGCAGCGACGGCACGAGAAATTCATGGAAAGGGAATTCAGTGGGAGGGGCTCAGAGAGGGGGGGGGGGCGCCTTCCGAAGGGGGGAGACCGAGAGGGGATATCGAAAATGACGCATTTTGCCACAAAAAATTTTCAATTAGGCGCTTTTTCGCCAAAATGGGGGGGGGGCTTAGATGAGCCGTTCAGAGATCACATCACACTGAAAGGTTGTAAAAAACACTTTACAAGTAATATCAGACAAGTTCCCATCCAGTTCCAGGTTCGGTGCAGCGACGCACTTCAAAGAAAAATTAAAAAAATCGGTGCTCACAACATCTTTGACGCCCGCTGGGGTTGTGAGGCGCTTCTGGCCGTCCGTGACGACGACTACGACAGCCTGCTCGGTGTAGTAGGGATAGCGACCGTGTCCGTAATAGTCGACGGAGCTGTTCAATCGATTCGTATTCAAATACTTTAGAGCCTCTCCCAAGGACAGTCCAAAATCCGTCAGATTTCGAGCCTTTGTCAAATTCTTCAGCTGCTCGTGCAGCACGCCCGCGTTCTCGCGCCAGCCAGCCTGAAAACCAGCCAGCCTAACCGACCGCCTAAGAATTGCACTGCCTAGCCTGATTGTGCTGAGCTGGCCGCTTTTGGGAAAATTGCGTGAAATTAGGCTAATTTGGTGCAAGGGACAAACCTTGATGTTTTTGGGAGGCGGTTCGAATGTCATGAGCAGGTACTTGTCCCGCTCCCTACCAGGGTCCTTGGTCCTGAGCTGAAATTCGAAGTTTGCCGCAGTTTCTGGATTCGAATCGCGCGCTCTTTTGCTAGCGCCGCCTGGCGGATTTTCGGCAAAACGACGGGCAAACCTTGAGAAACGTCTCGACCGCTTCGCGGCCCAAATCGAGCAGCGTCGTGCCCAGGTAGGTGCGCTGGTTCATGCTGGCGCTCGTGTCGATGAGAAACAGCACGATCATGGCCGGGGATTTGAAAAATTCCGCCCGTACTTCGGCCTCTAAAACACAAGCGAAACGCACCAACGCCACAATGGCGCCGCGTGTAGGGGCGGAGCTCCATATAAACGGGCAGACATAGCTGCGATCGCGTCTCGGCCGTCCATTGGTCGCCGGCGGGGACCGTCTAATTTTTGGCGCGACGCCCCCTGCCGGATGGCGGCGAAAGCAGCTGACAGGACGAATCAAATAACACAGGCCCCTCTGAGAGTGTGACTGGCGTTGAACGGTTGGTTACGGTCGAGTTGTGTTGTTTTGACAGGTCTCTGTTGAAAGCAGACAGTTTAGGGGATGTCAATCCTTGCGTTTGATTATTCACGCTTCCAGTCCACGTTGTGGGGCTAATAGCTCCAAATTTGACGTACTCACTGGCACTGGCGTACTCCAGGGATAGGGGAAAGGGGGAATCCCCCCTCCCGAAATCGGAAACCTAGGGGAGAAAAGGGGGGAAAGGGATAGGCGGTGGGAGAAGAAACACGCCTAGTGGGCCTAGTTTTTAGCATAAAATTTGTAGGTGGTCGAAAACAGTAAAAATTTTGCCTGCGGCGCCGTTTATATTCGTTAACCGTCGAAAACGGATCGATTAGGTATCCAAACCACTGCCTAAATAGCCCAACATCCAAAAAGTTCAACAGGGGAAATTCTGCCTTCTGCAAAATTCCTCCCCCCCCTCTGAAATTTTTTCTGGATCCGCCAGTGCTCACTGGGATCGCGCTACATTTTTCCGCAGTAATTGATGCGCGAACGATTGACCGAGAACAGAGCAATACACCGCTACAGATTAATGTGGGCGCCCTCTAGCCAGAGTGACAGGCCATTTTCTAGGGGCAGTCAAACGCTGCACGTCGAGACCAAGGCGCTGCTCGGCTGCGCCTCATCGATCTGAACTCCAAAAGCCCGCCATGAGGGGCGCTGACGTCGCCGTCCTCAAGGGTCGACTCGAGCCTCAAACCGCGACTCACTTTACGCAAGCAAGTCCGAGTAGAGTCTTTGACGGTACAAGAATCGCTGAGACTAACGACGCCAGAATACAGTACAGCCAGGATACAGTACAGTGGTTTTATTACATGAAATCAAACAGAAGCGTGTTGGAGTCGAGCCAAGCTACTGCAGAAACGTAACAGGAAATGTATCGAGCGCGTGACATTCCGATCTACGCTTTATACCTGTGCGCGCTCTATTATCTCAAGAGTTCGTTTGTGTCTGAAGCTTGGTTGCGTAAAGTGTTTTGAAATTTTAAAAACCTCTGTCTTTAGTCGTTTTACACAAGTAAAGTCTTTGTGAGCGAACCGACGGCACGGCGGTCGGCTGACGGCTCTGCAAGTACTCTGCTTCACCAGCAACAATGCGCGTCTGGTTTGTGTCGACTGTGGTCCACATTCTGCTTGGAGGCGTGAGTGCGGTGCTCGTCCACGGCTACGACTCGGCCGACCTCCTGCCGGCCGCCATGGCCGCCGTCCTCAGCCCGCGGGTTCGTTGGCCGGCCGACCGCTGCGTCTTCCGCTCCCAATGCCTCGCTGCCCTGCGCCATTGCAGCTGATCATGGTCACATACTGGCTGCTGCGCGTCGGCCAGAAAGTGGCGCATCGGCGCCTCTGCCATGTGGGCGGCGGGCGACACGCGAAGCGCTGCAAGGACGCGGCCTGGTGGCGCGACCACGTCTACTACCACCTCGTCTGCCCCGCCGCCGCGGTGGGTGGGTGTCGGTGCCACTGCCGCCCACATATCGAACTGGCGGTGACGACACGGATGACGGCCGCTCCTTTCAGACGAGCTGCTTGCTGTTTTGGACGCTGCGGCAGTTGACGCCACTGCTGGTCGTCTCGGAGCTGCGGCTCGCTGACGACAACTCCGTCGAACTGACCGAGCCCACGCTCGTCGACTGCGTGCTCGTTCGTTGTCCAGTGTAGTCGTCGTCGAGTGGTCGGCGACGCGCCCCAGCCGCTTGCAGTACACGGCGCCGCTGCTGCTCTCCGTCGCCGACCCCTGGCTGGTCAAGCACGTTCCGCCCAAGCACTGCAGCCGCATGAAATACTGCGCTCTCTACGCGCTGCTCGCCTCAGCTTGGTATGCGCTCGTTCTATCGCAGCGTCAACAAACTGACACGCCCAATCTCCTTCAAAGCTTCCCCAAGGCTTTTCGGCAGACCAAGTAGTATTTCCCCCCCAAAAAACATCAAAATCCAAAGAATTGCGTGCTGTTTCAGAGATTTTTCGTGTTGCCAATTTTTTTTTAGTAGAAAATTCAACACCCCTGAAGAGTACTACTGTACTGTAGTAGTCGATCGTGAACAGTAAATTTTGACTTTTTAAATTTGCTACTTGCTGTTGCTGTGTTTGAGTTGCTGTGTTGTGTTTGCTCTTTGAACTGGTTGGGCACACTTTTAATTGGCAATATTCATTTTATGCAACACATGGAACGAATCACTGATTCGACTAACTAAGCCTACACAAGCCAAAACCTAAGCGCAGTCTAAGCCTAAGCCAAGCCTAGGCCTAGGCGAAGCGATGCGGGATCAATGATCTGCTGCATGTGTTGCATACCAAAAATGGACATATGGTAGCCCACTTGTGACGGTCGATTGCTCCGTTGAGGGTCGTGCTGATGCGCTGTCTCTTCGGCTCCTTCTGGCCGCACTCGCTTCTCGACGTGCTGGACGCCGAGGAGGTGTTCCTGCTGCTGAGCCTGGCCGCCTTCATCTTCATCAGCGCCCACGTGACCTTCTACGCGTACGCGCCTCTCGTCAGCAGTGGCAAACTGCCCACTGGCTTCGTCCGCGGCTTCCTCGGGACCCTCCTACCCGTACCACAGCCGCGCCGGAACGCCGTCGACGCCGTCGGCTTCTTCGACGACTTTGACGATATGTGACAAGGAGACGAAGAACCATGTACCTGTTTATATGTAGTGTACACAGTGGCGGATCCAGGGGGAGGGGAATGGACCCATTCTCTTTCCCGAAATCGGAAATCTAAGGGGGGGGGGGAAACAAGGCTGAACGGTGGAACGTGAAACGCGCCTAGAGGACCCATGTACTTTTCCACATAAAAATGATTGTAGGTGGTCGAAAATAGCAAAATTTTCGACAGGGTGCTCCTCCCCTTCTGCAAGATCCCTTCCCTGCGAAAAATTTCTGGATCCGCCACTGAGTTAGACACTCGCTGTTTACTGCGCTAGGGAATGGAAGCGACGCGCCGCTCGTACTGAGAACGTAGAGAGCGCTGTGAACTGATCGCATTGCAGTTGCGGATTCCTTCCACTGTAAGCAGCGTCGTTGATCTCTTTCTGCGAGAATCTCAGAGACATTGCATTGCTTTTTTTCGCACATGCAATGGGAAGGAAGCAACAATTTTGGCCATATTCAAATTTTTCGTATGTAAATTACGGCAACGTAAGAATAGACAACGGTATTAATTTGAATTTTTTGAATTTGCTTTGCTAGAAGTTGAAGAATGACATATTGGTCGATTTGTTACAGGCTAAAAAAGTGAATTATCTGATCGATCATAAATTTGAGTTGAGCTCTTCGATAAGATTGTTTCCTTGCTCCATTTGTTTTAGGTGAAGCGAATCGAATGTTGAGAATGTTGAATTTTAAATTTCGGAACTATAAAATCTGCAAACTTGCAGTAAGTTTTGAAAAGAAGTGGTAGTAACATTCATGAGGTGTTGTTAGTGTCTAGCTATAATCAATGTATTTGGGAATTGAAGTATATTGGTGCGCCGGTCTATGCTTGAGAGAGAGAGAAACGAATATCAAACTTGTTCAGATGAGGCCATTAATCGATTTTCTTCATTTTCCCTTGATTTACTGCCTCGAGCACACGTTAGGCTCTTCATACGGCTGCTCCACCACAACTGGCGCCGAGTAGAATTCTTTTTCAATGGTCTTTTGGTGCTGAAGAAAAGAACGTTTTGTGTCGGAGTTGAAAGCATGCGAATCGCGAAAGCCTGTGATATGAGTAAGCTTGCATCATTCCTGAGCTGAGCAGAACCCACCCCTGGAGGCCCAATAGCGCAGACGCCATAGGCGGGCCCGGATTTCACGAATGTCTGATACTCTTCTGCGAACGATTCGCCATTCCGCCCTTTCTTGGCGGACCAATCAATGTGCTTCCTGAACAAGAACAAAAAATTCTCTGTGTGTGTCATTGAAACTGGTACATTCTTCATTGGTTGCCCAATTGTTAGAACTCTCATTAAAATTCCCCAATTGTGGCTGCAAAACTTGCCCCCCCCCCCACCCAACCACAGTGTTCACTACTGCCCCTTCCAGTAATGGTGAAAGCGGTGTTTGAAGTTGTGTCTACTATTGGACAACTTGCTGTAGAGTAAGGCACGGACGTCAAAATTAAAACTTCAACGCTCACTCTAAGTAGTCCTTCACGGGCATGAACCCCTCTTCGTCTTTGAAGAGCGCCTGCTCTCCGCGAAACGAGAGGTCTTTGGCCCCGAAGAAATCGGTGATGGCGATGAAGTGCGGACTGGAGACCTGCGCGTAGTCTTGAACAGGTTTCCCGTCTACTCTGTAGTAATCGCCCATCACCAGGCACATCTCCTTCCGCGTGGAGTAGCCGCCCTCGAACGAGAATGTTGCTGCGTGCGTGCGTGCGTGCGTGCGTGCGTGTGCTGGAGTACCATAACAGGTTCGTTTCCATCGTTGCGCATTTCGCATTCCAGAATCAACTCGTCGCCCTGGAAAACGAGCACACAGTTTGTGCATGCTTGCGTGTAGGCGGGCACACTAGAAAAATGTATAAAAAATACAGGGTAAACGGTGGCGGGTTCTTGTGGCACAATGTTCTCCTGATAGTTGAAGTCATAGTTTTTGTCTTCGAACAGCGGCTTCAATTCTTTGCCGTTGCGGACGTGTCGTAGCGTGGCGCGTCTTCCTAAAAGGCTTGTGTTCACTGTTCACAACCAGAAAACACCCAAAAGTGGTTGTCCAATTACCGAGGTTGTGCATGTGGAGAAATGCGGAGAAGAACTTGAGTTCGACTTTTTCTTCGGCCAGCCTGCTGGTGCATTCCGACGTCGCATAGCCATACACAATGTGGCTTTGCGAACGTGGAGGGACTGTAAGGGAAATCGAAAGAGTCGGCAGTTCCAAAACAAAGGCCGCTGTCTCGATTTTCGTCTCGTCGAGATTCGGCGTGACGTAGAGACGTACTCCGCTGTTGTCGACAATTCCTAAAGCATTAGAATGGAGCGTTAGAATACGCGAGATCCAGCAACGATACGCAACGAACCCAGCAAAAACGAAATACGTAGCAAATTTAGCGAAAACGCGAAAAATGTGTGCGGTGGCAGGAATCGAACCCGCGACCCTCAGAGAGGGTGCCTGCCTGGCCAACTGGGACAGCGTCTTACCAACTCGGCCACACTACTGTAATTGGGCATTGGGTAATGGGGATGCTGTTGGATTAGGGGCAACGCTAAGAATCTGACAATGTCCAATAGAGCACACCCATCTCCATGACGCCTTCAATTAGCCGAAGACATTAGGAATCTAGGGCAGCTATGGTATGAGAAAATCCATTGAAAGGGATTAAGGGAAGTCCTCGATCTAGTGGATCCATCAAGCATCGAACGCGGCAATAGGGAAGTCCTCGTTAGAATGCGTGTTTACCTTTCTCGAAGTTGGGATTGTCGTAATGCATCTCGATCAACACGAACGCGTCGTCGGTTTCCTGGCCAAAAATTGGCTTCACCAGATGGTCGGGCAGGACGAAGGGTCCGGCTCCCACAGCCCAGCCAGATATGAACTAAACAAGCATTGTGCGTGATTATAATTTTGTTTCAGTCTTGCACAATTTGCTGCATCCGAGACTGACGGATTGCTTGCATTCGTTCATGGGGCTGACGTCCGTGCCGTCGCTTCGGAAGCAACGACGCGGCTTGCCGATGTGCTCCTGCAGTTTCTCCTTCATGCCAGCGCACTTGTACAGAATCATGTGGTGGACGTACCGCTCGCTGCCCGGCGTCATCACCATTTCCGACTAAACTTTCCAAAGCTCACGAAAGTACGCATTTTGCTTGCGCCCCACCGCCAGCATGTGGTGCTTGGGCAGCTTGGGCAGCTTCTTGATTTCGCACCAGTAGGTCGTGTCGGCGTCGCCGTCGACCGTCGCGTTCGTGACGAAAAAGTCGACGGTCGTGACGTCATTTCTCGACTTGACGGCGTCGAAGCGACTCGTCGGCGTCTTTTTCATGAGGTTTACCGACCTTCCGCCACGATTTGGGCCGTGATAGACGGGGGAGTGTTCGTCCCTAGGAAAGCGATTCGAGTAGGAATACAGAAGTCGGACGGTCTCTTGCTAGAATTGCGCTATTTTTTTTTCACAGTGCAGTGTACGAGGTGCAATAGCGCCTCTTTACGGAAATGCGCCAATCCTCGTCATCGCAGGTGTTGAGTGGTCGTTCGACGCGGAACCACAAGCCGTCGCTTGTCACGCCGCCTTCTAGAAGTCGCCACTCGGACTTCTTCTCGTCGAGAACTGGCGCCTGATTGCCGATCCCGTGATAGTCCTGAAAACAGCTTGCAATGCAGTTTTCGTTTCAACAAGACAGTGGCAACAAACAGTTCTCCATTAGTGCCCCCCCCCTGGGCCATAGGTTCAACCTACATATCCGTCCTTACCAGATATTGGAGGTGAGGATGGTAGACTACTAGGGGGAGGCTACTACCGTAAATCCTCCAATAGTGCCCCCCTCTCCATTAGTGCCCCTGGGGCAAGAAGTACCATACGATTTGTGTTATGCAAGGAGCAGGAACACAAATCAAGCAGTAGTTGATGTAAAGTGGTCTGTGCACAGCTACACCCATTAATGGATGACATTTCAGGTACTTTGGACTGTTAGTCACCTAAAAAACGCAATACAATTCCACGTAAAAAGAGGTTGAAAGCACTGTGCCGGGGAGCACTTCAGGAGGATTCACCGTATGTTGTACTAACTGGACCCTTACAGCAAGTCTGGGTTGCATCTCGCGGTCGACCCAGAAAATGACCAGGTCCGCGCCACGCATGCCGACTTTGCCGTTGAGTCCGATGGCCGCGTAGCCATAGGACGCGGCCTCGACGTAAAACTCGATCTTCTCGTCCGTCGGCGTCCACCACACTGTGAACGCGTTGTCTTTGAGCACCACTCTTTGAGTGTAGGGAGACCCTGAAGAAAGTTGCCACAATGGTAGATCGGTTTGTGTTACTGTAGCAGAGTAGAACACGGTAGTACGGTACTAGTAGTAGCAGTAGTGTGTATCTGTACCGTACCTTGACTATCCCGCCGCTCCAGCTCAGTTGACGCGGCTGCGGCGACTGCTACTGCACCGCTCAGACTGATGACGCTCAAAATGGTAAGCATGTTTAGAACAAGGAAAATAAAGTAGAAGATTAGGAAAATGAAGTTTTCGCAGAGCCAAGCGGCTTTTGCGTCCCGATCCGTTTCTTTGACACAACTAGCGTCGCAACCAGTCAGCGTCGACCTTTTGAGTTCTTTGTGTCAACACCTGTGATAAAAGCACCCACTCCTAGGGTGAAAATTCACGGCGTTTTGACCGTGAAAAGAGCAACGACTGACACCATCTGGTCTGCTGTGAGATTATTGGGTTTTTCTGCGTCAGTGGGTGCCATATGCGTTCGGCATTTGAACGGAACTACTGCAACTATGAACCGCAACTAAAGCGATTAAATTAGGTATGCGTGCTGCTAGTGCTGACATGAAAGACACGTCTGCCTCATACACGCGACAGTTACAAGTGTATGGTGAGAGAGAGAAGCACGCGTACACTTTGAGTGTGTTCGATAGTGCGATCAAAAGTGGGATCGGCGCACACTCTGGCCACGCACGCACGCACGCACGCACGCACGCACGCACGCACGCACGCACGCACGCACGCACGCACGCACGCACGCACGCACGCACGCACGCACGCACGCACGCACGCACGCACGCACGCACGCACGCACGCACGCACGCACGCACGCACGCACGCACGCACGCACGCACGCACGCACGCACGCACGCACGCACGCACGCACGCACGCACGTGCGCACGCACGCACACACACACGCACGCACGCACGCACGCACACACACACACACGCACGTACGCACGCACGCACACGCACGCACGCACGCACGTGTGCGCAAACTACAGTTCCTACATAGATAGTGTCTGGTTCGTACATCGGTTGACACACTTCACACACACAACTGCAACTTTCCGAGTGTACATTTATCTATATTTCTAAAGTATGTTTATATTTAGGAGAGCAACATTTGTGTGGATTGACATTTCGCATAGTCTGTTTTGGTCTGGTCCATTAACGACGTTCTACAAGTTGGCGCACTCGTCTGGTTCTTCGTAGCGTTTCTTCACTTGGACAGGAGTTGAGTTGAAGAACTGCTGCGCGTATTCTTCCTCCTAAAGTTCAATGTAAATACCACAATTCATCCAATAGTGTGTCACACTACGGTATGTACAGCTACACAGAATCCAGACACATCTGCCTCGCCGAAATTACGAAATGCGCAAAGATACAGACGTACATACCATACGTGTAGGATACACCCAACAGAAAATGGCACATTTTTGGGGATGGGTATTAAATTCGGACTGAGCAAAATTGTCTCGCAGATGCTGAATCCGCTCCACTCACTATTGTATCATCAGCCCTCGACAAACTCCTGCCTCTTTAAAACAGGAAGCCTAATTGCGGCGAATAAAATGAAGGGGTGCTGAAATAGAAATTCGCGGCTACGACTAAACTCACGCCAAGAATTCCAAAAGCGCAGCCTGTGTACGCTTCTGTCGACACGAGCGCCTGGTATTCTTCCGCCAACGTCTTGCCCGTTTTGGGATTGCGCTTCGTCCAGTCGACGTGTTTTCTGAAGGTTTCGTTCTTTTTGTCTTTTTTATGCTTTTGTGAAAAAAATTGAGAAGGTGGTAGCTCACTGCAAATAGGCCTTAACGGACATGTAGCCATCCGCTTCGTCGTATAACAACGCCTTGTTTCCTTGGAACGTGTAATTCTTCGCACCAAATAATTCTGTTATCTTGTTGTAGAGCGAACTAGACAGCTGCGAGAAAGTATGTGCCGGTTTTCCGTCAACACGATAGTATTCCGCTAACACCATGCACATCTCTTCTCGCGTCGACAATCCGCCCTGAAAACAAGATTATTTTGACAGCAAACCTGTAATACCGTACATTTTCTTCGGAAAATTCTAATGCTTCTTTGCTGTGAAAAAAGCCCGAACACATTTGGTAGATGTGTAGCATTTTACCGCTCTAGATCGAAAAAGTTGCAATTTTTGCGCAATGACACCAAAAACACCACCAAAATGCGCAATGACACCAAATAGACACAAAGAAAACACCTAACCGGAATTTTCGCTTTCACTTACCAACACTGTCTCGTCAACGTCTTCGTTCTTCATTTCGCACTCCAGGATCAGCTCGTCGCCCTAGAAATTCTCAATTATTTGTCCTTTTCGATGACTCATCGATAACCGGGTAAACGGTGACAGGTTCGGTCGGAATGACCGGCTCCTGGTAGTTGAAGTCGTAGTGTTTGTTCTCAAAGAGCGGCTTCAACTCCTTGCCGTCGCGTACGTGTCGCAGCGTGATCCGGGTGCCTGAGCGGCGTTTTAGAAATCGGAACTCCTTTTGAATTTGCGCCATACCGTGCGTGTGCGTGTGCAGGAAGCCCGAGTAGATTTTGAGCTCGACGCCGGTCTCGGCGAGCTTCGAGGTGCAGTAGGCGGGTGCGTAGCCATAGACGACGTGGCTGCGCGCGCCGGGAGGCACGGCGATGGCGAGCGCGGTCGACGGCAGCGCCAGCGCCAGCGACGCCGTCTCGATCCGATCCTTGGCCAGCGTCGGCGTCACGTACAGACGCACGCCGCTGCTGTCCACGAACCCTATTTACGCACAGTTCAATGCAGACAATCCCTTCAGTGACTGGAGAGAACAATCGAACCTGTGCGGAACTCCGGATTGTCGTAGTGCATCTCGATCAAGACGAAGACGTCTTGCTGCCCATGGCCGAACAGGGGCTTCGCCAGGTGGTCGGGAAGGACGTTGGGACCGGCCCCGACGGCCCAGCCCGTAATCAGCTGAACGTGCACGCGGCGTGCGTGCGTGCGTGCGCGCGCGAGCGCGCGCTCGTTCTCACACTGGTCCTACAGTCGATGAATACGCCAGCGATTGTGCCGTCCGCCTCGAAGCACTTGCTACCCTTGCCCAGCAGCGGCTGCAGCTTCTCCAGGTCGCCAGCGCACTGGTACAGCAGCATGTGGTGGACGAAGCGCTCGTTGCCCGGTTGAATCACAATCTCGGACTGGAAGAAGTTGCAGGTCACACACTCAATCGCGTTTCTCCTGTGCGCTCTGCGCCCTCACGGCGAGCATGTGGTGCTTGGGCAGCTGCGGCATGCGATGCAGCTCGCACCAGTAGGTCGTGTCCGCGACCGCGTCGACCGTCGCGTTCGTGGCGAGAAAGTCGACCGTCGTCACGTCGCTTCTCCATTTGATCGACTCAAACCGGTTTCCCAGCTGCGGCGTCAGGAGGTTTACCGACGCGCCGCCGCGGCCCTGCGCGCCGTGGTACACTGGAGAGCGCTCGCTTTGCGGAAACCGGTTCGAGTAGGCGTACAGCAGACGTACGCTGCCTTCCTGAACGGGTTTAGATCCTAAACGTACACTCGTCCGAGAGCAATGCAACATTACGTCAATCTTCCAGTCTTTTTCATCACAGGTGTTCAGAGGGCGTTGCACCCTGAACCACAAGCCGCCGCGCTCGATGCCGCCCTCCAGAAGCGTCCAGTCGGACTGCTCGTCCAGCTGCGGACTTGCATTGCCGACGCCGTGGTAGTCCTGAGAGCGAGTGGCGCAGTGTTACGGCGTCGTCTTGCCGCTCGCGTGGTCGGGGGTTCGCCTCCCGCCAAGGGTACAAACCGTTCCACTGAGATGTACTATACTCCCGCTTGGGCAAGGTATAAAAGCAGCGAACCATTCCTGGCAGCCTGGTCCAGAGAATTGACCCCGCCCAATCGTTGATTGTCTATGGCGTGCGCTGGGTTGGCGGTGTCAAAAGAGAGTTCTCAGTTGGAAGTGTGACTGTCATCATATACGCTTGTTCACAAAAATACCGCGATTTTCGGCTCGAAGTGTTCGTCCAGCCAGAAGACGAGCAGGTCGGCGCCGTCCATTCCCACACGATCGTTGAGTCCAATGGCCGCGTAGCCATAGGCTGCTGCCTCGACGTGAAACTCAATCTTCTCGGCGGTCGCGGACCACCACACGGTGAAGACGTCCTCCTTCAAGACCACCCGCTGCTTGTACGCGGCGCCTGTTGTCGTCGAGCGAGTTGCACAAAGACAAAACGACGCGCAATTTACTACCGCGCACCCAAGCTATCGTTCCGTGCTTGGCTGTGGCCCATTGCTGCGCTTGCTGCGACGAGCGCAGTCGTCGTCGCCAGGACGCACGCAAATCTCGGGTGAATTTGCATACCGTATTTCTACGTCTGTCTTTGGAAGACTTTTGCGGCGATGCACGTTTGTCTTCGAGCAATTTCGAGTGACTCACTCGGCGCAAGTTTTGCTGAATATATATGCATTTGCGGCAGTTGCGCGTGGGCTGCTACTGGCTATTCTGTCTACCCACCCACTCAGCTCGACCGGTTCCTCAATGACGCGAGTGTAACAATGAGCGCGAGCGCCAATTCCAGTCTTTGACCTCGAAGTGTACGCTTGGAATTGTTTAGGGCGGCGCGCCGCGGAAATCCAACAGCACTTTCTCAGTTCCACATTGTTTTGCGACTCGATGGCTATCGGCCTCGTATGGGAAATTTGCACTGAACAGTTTTCAGCTATTGTCACACAACTTGAGTGGTACTTCGGCCAAGTAAAGTCAAATTCAGCTCTGAGTTGACCAACTGACAGTCGCAATTATGTACTGTTTAACTTCATCTCAGAGATCGAAATTGCGTCGAAATGCTCAGTTTGGTCGTTATCATAAACAGTCACACCGCAAACTTTGCTTTGCTTACGTGCATAAGCTTTCAAGTGTTTGCGAAGTAAACAATGACGTAAATGCAAGCGGAGCAGTATATACATAAATGAGCCAGTGAGTCGTCCCGAAAATGTACCCCAAAAACTACTTATACCTAAGTACACAGACTTTTCTTTGAGAGCCGCTTGTATGACAATGGAACAATAGAACGTCTAACGCAAATCAATGATTCACTGGGCAATCGTGTGTCGCTTGCAGCACAAACGGTAAAAAAAAAAAGAAAAATGTTTGGACAAACTCATTTTCTATCGGAAAAATGAGAGATAGGTAGATAGATTTGCGCGTAAAGTGGAAACAAAATTTTTTGATCGGTCTCGAACATTCTTTGTGTGCTTCAGTGCTTCGATGTCGTAGAGCAAGCAGTGCAAGCAGACGAATGGCACGTTTGCAGTGGCGTTCGTCGCATTCAGTATCGAGTTGTTGTTGTTGTTGTTGGATTAGGGGCAATGCTAGATGGCCTTCAATGGCCATGAGAGGGAAGTCCTCGATCTACTGGCTCCATCAAGAATCGAACCCAGGACCTTGCGCGCAAGAGGCCGATTCTTTACCACTAGGCCATACGCTGCCCCTCAAACGGGTGGCAGCCTACTGCCACCGTCGTGCTAGTACTGTAGCCATTGATTTTGCAAAACCGTCTCAAAATTTGGTTTGCCTATGCGAGAAAAATGAGCGACTGTAAAAACGCTGCATGTGTGTAGTGCAAACACCATGGCGAGGGTCACGATTGGAAGATGTACGGTATTTGTATCTAATTTAAGGAAATGAGATCTATGATCCCGGGACCTTCGACTCGACTCCCGTTCAAGTGAAGGAACACTACAAAGAGCCAGACCGCTGCTCGGAAATGCAGAGCGCCTGTTAAGGAACGGACCAATTCACACTGCAGCGAAATGTCGTCTAATCAAGAATTCGCTCTCCTTCAAGCACACACACACACACACCAGCCCCCTCGGGCAATGGCGACAAAATGGCCGCACTGCTTGCCTCAACTTTATATGTACCTACATACGTCGGGCCAAAACTTTCTGTGCGCTTCGACGGTTTTTCATCGCCTTCGATTTCAGTAGTCACCCGCGAGTAGTCACATTCGAAATTTACCATTTAGAAGTCACATTGCTCTATACTTCTCTCCAGTTCCTGCTTTCAAACGCCTGCTTTCAAACGTCGCGTGGTTGGTGACCACGCGACGGTCGCTACCCGACCGTCGCGGCTCGCTGGGCGCTGCAACCCCTGGCGACGCTTCCTGTTGGTTGCATCTCTGTCTCTGGTGCAACGCGAGTGTGCCGCGGGCGCCGACGGCTGACGCGCACGCGTCAGAACAATTAGCATGCGCCTGCTGAGGCTCCATGAAAACTGGGCTCATTTTGTTAGATTGAACGACGAGGATGCACGGAATCTGTCGATGCGTGCCCCCCCCCCCCTGTTGCGCAGCGTTCTGTGCGGTAGCGGTTTACTTGGGGATAAAGCGGACAGTGCGCTAGACTGACACGAGACGCGAGTAGGCGAGCGCATGGGCCTAACGAATCACTGTCTGTGTCGAATCACTGTCTGTGGTCTGTGACAAATCACTGTTTGTGAGACTGGATGGCTGTCAAATGCCAACACCCCCCCCCCCCCCCACCCACTTGACGATTGTGAGCCAGGGCCTGGGATTTCACGCGATCGTTTCAAAATTTGACTTACACCGGTTGGCTCTGCGCCAGTTGGCAGTTTTGTTCGTGCGCTCTCTGTAGAAAAGCGGCAGCACTATGGTCGGAGTAAAATCACTGCGTACCGTAGCTTTCGTGACGATGTGCACGACCCTCTACTGGGCCACCACGGGCGATTGCAATCAGAGTGAGCAAATTACGGATGTCATTCGACGAAATGGAAACGCATTGCTTGTTTTACAGTTTCGTCGGCGCAACGCAGGTGGCACAACCTCGAGCTAAGCGGCACGGAACTGCAGGTTAGGGAAAACAAAAAAAGGAGGTATTTCTTTTACGCATACTGGAAACCTGGAGAAAATAAGTGCAGTCCCACAACTCAGTACAAATTGTAAGCACGTCCCTCCTGTGCAGTCAGTCAGGCGGTCAGTCAGTACGCGTCCTTGTAGGATTTCTTTGCGGTGACGTCAGAAGACGAGTGCTACCAGGCGTGTGTAGTGCGCGGCAGCGACTGTGGCGCCTGGTTCTTTGAGTGGCGGATCACGATTCAACAGCTCGAGTGCCACCTCTTTGTCAACATCACCTCCGCCTACAGGCTCCGCAAGAACGATGGCATTTACCGCGTGGCTGCCCGGGCAGGTGGACACGCACGCACGCACGCACGCACGCACTGGCACGCACGCACGCACGCACGCACGCACTGGCACGCACGCACGCACGCACGCACGCACGCACGCACGCACGCACGCACGCACGCACGCACGCACGCACGCACGCACGCACGCACGCACGCACGCACTAGGACGCACGCACTGGCACGTACGCACTGATGCACTCACTCACGCACTGGCACGCACGCACGCACGCATGCACGCACGCTCGCGCACGCACGCACTAGGACGCACGCACTGGCACGTACGCACTGACGCACTCACTCACGCACTGGCACGCACGCACGCACGCACGCACGCACGCACGCACGCACGCACGCACGCACGCACGCACGCACGCACGCACTCTCGCTCGCTCGCTCGCACGCACGCACGCACGCACGCACGCACGCTCGCGCACGCACGCACTAGGACGCACGCACTGGCACGTACGCACTGACGCACTCACTCACGCACTAGCACGCACGCACGCACGCACGCACGCACTGGCACGCACGCACGCACGCACTGGCACGTACGCACTGACGCACTCACTCACGCACTGGCACGCACGCACGCACGCACGCACGCACGCACGCACGCACGCACGCACGCACGCACGCACGCACGCACGCACGCACGCACGCACGCACGCACGCACGCACGCCTCGCGCACGCACGCTCTAGGACGCACGCACTGGCACGTATGCACTGACGCACTAACTCACGCACTGGCACGCACGCACGCACGCACGCACGCACGCACGCACGCACGCACGCACGCACGCCTCGCGCACGCACGCACTAGGACGCACGCACTGGCACGTACGCACTGGCGCACTCACTCACGCACTGGCACGCACGCACGCACGCACGCACGCACGCACGCACGCACGCACGCACGCACGCACTGGCACGCACGCACGCACGCACGCACGCACGCACGCACGCACGCACGCACGCACGCACGCACGCACGCACGCTCGCGAACGCACGCACTAGGACGCACGCACTGGCACGTACGCACTGACGCACTCACTCATGCACTGGCACGCACGCACGCACGCACGCACGCACGCTCGCGCACGCACGCACGCACGCACGCTCGCGCACGCACGCACGCACTAGGACGCACGCACTGGCACGTACGCACTGACGCACTCACTCACGCACTGGCACGCACGCACGCACGTACGCACGCACGCACGCACGCACGCACGCACGCACGCACGCACGCACGCACGCACGCACGCACGCACGCACGCACGCACGCACGCACGCACGCACGCACGCACGCACGCACGCACGCACGCACGCTCGCGCACGCACGCACTAGGACGCACGCACTGGCACGTACGCACTGACGCACGCACGCACGCACGCACGCACGCAAGCTCGCGCACGCACGCACTAGGACGCACGCACTGGCACGTACGCACTGACGCACTCACTCACGCACTGGCACGCACGCACGCACTGGCACACACTGGAACGCACCCACGCACGTACGGATTTAGATCACGACCCGAGCCCTCTTCCTCCATGCTTCGAACCGCTACCTCAGATGCCGCTGCGAAGTCTCTGTTTTGTTTCAGGCGCTCATCAGTTCTCGACCCATTTGGTATTGCAGTGCACTATTCTTGTCAATTGTAATTTGGACGTGTAGTGTACGGAAGGTGTGAGAAAAGTCACGTCACACGTTTAGTTGTCAAAGGCCTGTGCATTTAAGAAAACCATGCAAAACAAAGCTCGTGGAATCCGTGATTCGAAACCAATTTTAACGAAGGTAACTTGCCGTTCAAACGTTTGACGTGACCCTTCCTCAGTCTTAGACTTTGTCAGGATGAGTGCATATGCAAAATAGAATATTCCTATTTTCACTCTGCTATTTTAGCTACGCCTCCAAAAGTTGACAACTACGAACCCGAATGCCGGATTCCAGTTCCGCTTCTATCGACCCGATTCTATGTACGCCAATGGGGAACTCATCAAAAGAATGGTTAGTCTTTGGTAAACAAAAACTGTACCGCAACACATTGCCCCTACCCCCCCCCCACCACCCTCCAACACCGGGTCTAGACACTGGCAGCACAGCAACGCCTTTTGTACAGCACACGAAAACACGTACGCACAGTGTGACACAGGTACCGTAAATTCTCCAATAGTTCCCTCTGTTTACTGTGCACCGTTGTTTGAGCTATAGGCCGCACTCTCTTCTGTTAGTGTCATGCAGGAAGGCTTTGTTAATCCATCCAGTTTGGTTCTTCGTCTATCCTGCCGTCAGGCTGGACTCGAATCTCGTTCAGTCGGCGCTCGACGTGTGGACGATCATGGTGGGCGTGGTCAAGGTCGACGCAGCGGACGTGTCGACGCCCGTGGACGCCGGCCAGCTGCGCTACCTCGCGTCCGACGGCGTGGCGCAGGAGGCGATGCCGAGCCTGCCGGTCGACAGCGGGCGCGTCGAGCTGCGGCGCTCGACGGCCGCCGAGATTGCGGTCGTGCGGGTCGCCAGCGGCGCTCTGGCTCTGGCTCTGGAGGGACTGGGACACGGAGAACGGCCTCGACGCCAAAACCGGCGTGGCCGTGGAGACCATCGAAGAAGGCAAGGCACGCACGCACGCACGCACGCACGCACGCACGCACGCACGCACGCACGCACGCACGCACGCACGCACGCACGAACACGCTCACAGTGTGTCGTACAGCTCCACTATCTGCAACTCATCACAGTCTACAGTCTCTTGGCACTCGCAGAGCGCTGCCTGTTCTCGTCGGCTGGCGACGCTCCACCGGCGCGGCGGTTCGAGCTGCGCGCGAGGGGCGCGCGTATGCGCACGCGGGGCGCTGAGCGCCTCTGCGGCAGCGACCACGCGGCGCCAGCGCAGACCGCCGCCGAGCACTGCGCCGTCTGGTGTGCGTCCGGCGCGCGCTGCGCCGGCTTCGCGCACAGCCCGCAGCTCGAGCGCTGTCTCTTCTACGACGCGCCAGAAGACGCACTCGCAGGCGCGCTGGCCGATCCACTCTACAACCTCTACTGGGCTGCTGGAGGCAGTAGTGGTGATCCAGTCAACTAGAACGACATTCCACAACAGTTAATATAAGTCGTTGAAATTTTGTTAGAGTAGTGGATGCGCATCGACTGCTTCACGTGTGTATTACCTACCCTACACTACCTCAGCTGGACTGGCTGCAATGTGGACGAATGCATTGAAAACTGACTGTCGTGTTAGAGTTGCTGTTCTGTTGTTTGTTCCATTGCGTGTGTGCACCGTTTAAACTCAAATGTAGTTCTAGAGTACACACTTCATGCGGACGACAGCTTACAGGGCTGGCTAGTTCCCAAGCGCGCAGAAAAATACCAATATTGCTATGAAAGTTTACGTAGTCGAAGTGCACCAACTTACCCTTCGATTTTCTTACTCTTTCGCGCGTCAGACCGTAGACCGTAACGCGCACCGTTTACAGACGCGTTAAAGTTGGTTTCTTTGTTCGATTACTACTGTTTTGGCACGCGCTAGCGCCGAGGGTGCGTTACCGGTGCTCAACTGGAAACAAACGATGCTCAACTGCAAGTACGGTACCGCCCAATTCAAATACGAGTACGTGCAACGTGCTAATCGTACAAGTTCGTATAGATAAAAATGTGCAAAATATACGGAATATATACAAAATTCCTCGGGCCATGGCGTTGTCTGTATGCGGCGCACCTTGCGGCGGCGGCGACGATGACACGCAAATGCACCTTCTTACGCGAATAAATACTTAATGAGATTCGCATAAACAGACGTGCAATGCGAACGAGGCGCATGAGATCACGAGTCACCACGTCTGCCGGTCGTAGAACAGCAGGTAGGCTTCCTGGCTGTCGAAGGCGGCCCAGTCGGCGTCGGCGCCAAGCTGCACGACGCTGCTGTCGTTGAACCGCCACCAGGAGCCCAGCTCGTCGACTAAGCAGTCCGCCGTGTAGTGGCCGCTGTCGACGCTCGCCCCCCAGTGGTACTACACAACAAACCAGCAGCTGTGGTGAATGTCATGTCACTCAACGTAAAAATGAGCGCGCACTTACGACGACACTTCTCAGTCGGTACTTGATCGGCAGTGGAGTGGGCCTTGCTGCGCGACAGCGGCGTTGACGAAGGGCGCGACGTCCAACTGCTTGGGCACGTCCACCGCAACGCCCACCTTGTTCAAGTTCGCGTCAAACCTACAATTCAGTGGCAAAGCAAAGCGTCTGATTGGCATACAGGGAATCGTTCAATGACACCGTTTGAGGTGGACGGCCAGGCACGGCGGCGGAACACCCAGGCTCAGCTGGCCGGTGCGGCGGTCGGTGGCGGCGCAGCTGGGGCAGGTGTCGTCAGTGCGCGCCTCAGGGTCGAAGTAGGCGTTCAAGCAGTCCTCTGAGAACGGAAGATCTGCACACCTGAACACGCATTCTCGTTGGGATACCTGAAGTGACGATGGCTCGGATGCCAGCCCCAAGGACAGCTCTGTGATGGCATCCATGTTGAAGACCTCGGCGCCGCACGCCTCACAACGAACGCACGTGCACAGGACGCCCTATGGCAAGGTAAATTAGCGTTTGTGCTTGACGTGGGCAAATAAAAATGCATACTTTGAAGACGTCGCCGACCGCTGAGCACTTGGAGCTGGAGAAGAGTCGGCTGATGAGCGCGTCGTCGTTGGCGCCGAGCAGGCTGGCCGCGTGCAGTCGCTGCACCGTCGCCTGGGCCGAGGCCGTCAGCCGCTCGCCCGTCGCGGCCATCAGCTCCCAGTCGACGCACTCGACGAGCAGGTTGAACAGCTCCTGGGCGTCGTGCTGCCGGCTTCTGTCAGCAAAGCCCCACGCCGCCGGAAGGGAGCTCTGAAGAGGAAACGCCGTGAGAAAGCGGCCGACACGCTAGAGGCTTACCAGAAGCTCTGTCAGCTCGGCTGGGGTCTTGCGCCGCAGCGACTGCAGGATCGAGACGAGGCTGTCGAGCCCACAGTCGACGCTTTTGCCCACAGTGTGGCCGGTCAGCTCCTAGAAACAAAAGAAAATGTACAATTACAATCATTTCATTTACAAATAATTAGTGAATGCCGTACGCTGATTTCTTGGGCGGCTGGACGTGCCACTCCGCATTTCTTCCAAGATCTCGCGCACATCTTCCCGAGCCCACACCTCCAGCTCGATCTTGCGCTTCATGCCTTCATCACTTGAGTGGGTTCAATCAAATGTAACAGCCGAAGACAAAACCAATATGGCGCAGTTGCGATGTGCAGTTGAATTTGAATATTCGCTTCGTGTTCGCACATATAAAAACACGCAATTCAGCGTAGGATACGGGTGTCCGGCTGCTGTCCGGCTGCTGTCCGGCTGGAGTTGAGCATCGCCAACATGCGGCGCCGAGCGGGTGACACACGCACGCACGCGCGTGCTCACTAGCTAGCGGACGGACGCAGTGCCTTGTGACGTTGTTTTAAGTCCAGTGCCTGACTGATGGGGCCTTTGGATGTTCCTACAGCCGAAGATTCGTCCTCGAGCAGCTCTCAAAGCGATCAAAACGGCATCGTCGCGACAGCGGACAACGCCGCGAGTGCTCAAGGAGGCTCGAGATTCAAGGTGATTACTCTGCATGTTCCATTTTTCTGACCTAACGCTATTTATGCACGTGAAAATGAGCTAATTCCCGTTGGCGAATGCCAACACCTTTCGGCACGCACGCACGTCGCACGAACCGACACGCGCGCACGCACCGGCACGCGCGCACGCACGCACGCGGATCAGGTGGTGCCGGTCGATGCGTCGTTCACGCGCGGCCGCTGGCGCTGCTACGACTACAAGGACGACGGGGCGGCGGACGAGGCGCGCGAGCGCGACAAGCGCGACAACATGATCGACCTCGGCAGCAAGCGTGCGTCTCGTGTCGGACTTGTCTGTCTGGCTCTGTCGACAATCTCTGTCGACGCCTCTTTCAGCCGCCGCCGTCCAGGGGTCCGCGCCGTCGACGGCGCCGGTCGTCGAGCAGCCTCCTCCGGCCCCTGTCGCCGAGGAGAAGGCTGTTGCCGTCGACGTCAGCTCGACCACGGACCTCTCGCTCTCGGCCGCCGCCGCTGACGACGAGGAGGGCGAGGAGCTGTCGGCGGCGCCGTCGCCTGACGACGACGACGCCGACAGGTCGCGCGCCGACACGGACGTCAGCGGCATCAGCGTGGACGCGCAGACGGAGACGCACGCGTCCTCGACCATCTCGGCCGTCTCCTCGTCGACCGGCACCTTCGACGGCACCGACAACGGCGTCGCCGGCCTCAGCGACCACGTCGCCGACCCGGCAGCGGAGTTGAAGCCCATAGGTGAGGGAGAGAACGAGATGTTGTTGGATTTGAGGCAACGCTAGGAGGCCGCCAATTGCCCATATGGCCGCCTTCCCGTCTAGAGCCGCATGATTAGCCAAAGACATTCAGAAGAGCACCGTCTGCCATTTAGGGCAGCGAGAGCGCGAGAAATTCCAAGGATAAGGAAATGCTTCTTCGGCATTTTGCGTTTGTAGATCTCGAAGGCGCTTGGTCTGCTTCTGGCAATATACTCATCCTCCTCTAGAATACGTCCCCCCCTGGTTGAAATGGGAGATGCGACAACATACACCGTTGGGGGGGGGGGTGTGATCTACATAAATCCGGTCCCAGTTGGTGCGCGCTTCTTGCCGAATGCCCATGGGGGGAGGGGTGGTGACAGGTGACGACCCCTCAAACCGAAACTGGCTGGTACCTCAAGCAAGTTTTTCTTGTAACAGGTGGCAACACGTCTCCAGCGCTGCACTCTTGCACTTTTTGGCTTAAAACTACGTTAAAATGACTTTCAGATCACATTTTCGACATTGTTCAGTTCATTTTTACCGGGGAAAAGTACCATTTTCCGTCCGCCTATAAAGTCAAGGTTTACCCCTCCCCCCTCCTTCAAAATAGGGCGGCGTGCCTAGCGACATTTAGCTGTTTTACGGTCATTTTTATGTAGCGCTGAAAATCACCAATATTTGCTCGCCTTCTATCGTTTTAGACGGGTTGTTGTTGTTGAACTTTGGAAACCGGTTTGCCTTTTGTGTAGACTTCTCGCTGCCTCTGGACGAGGTCTTCCCCACTTCGCTGTCGGCGGAGCTGTCGGCGTCGACGACGACGATCACGTCGGGTCGACAGGCTCCGCTGCTGGTCGCTCCCGTGCCCACGCCCTCGTCGTCGACGGGCCGGCCCGGCGTCGACAGGAAGCCCTCGGCGCTCGAGGACCTCCCCTACATGCTGGGCTATCCCGCAGCCGCGTCCACGGGGGGCAGCCACCATCACCCGTTGCCCGCTTGGTGCGTGCGTGCGATCACGTAAACAGCCGATTAGGGAAGAATTGGGTTTTTCGGCTGCTGCTTGCGCATTCTGACCGCATAGATTGGGGGTAATTGGCCATGGAAGCTGGCAGGGGATCTTGGGTTTTCTAAAGGTAAAATGGGGGGGGGGATCTTCGTTAAAGAATGGGTACCCCAGGCCCCTCCCTTCCCCATCCCTGAAAGCTTCGCCTCTCTCTCTCTCTCCAGCCCATGGCAACGGGACGGAACCCAGCCGGCCCGGAATCGGAAAGCAGCCGCCGTCCGAGCGCTCAAAGCCACCATTGTACATGCGCATGGATGGGCCTTCACACCTCTCTCTCTCTTTCGCCCACCGGCCTATTAGCTGCCGCGAAAAGCCGCGCAAGCGCCCCGCCCGCGCGCCGTCGGCTGCCGCCCTGTCTGCTCCGACCGCTTTATCTCGTCACAGTCTCTCCCCCCCCCCCCCTCCCCTCCATCTATCCCCTGCTAGCGCTTGCGTCGTCGCCGAGCGGAGTTGTTGACGGAGCCACGACGCGCCCGCCTCCCCGCCCGGCCCCCAGTCGATTCTCGTTTGTTGCTCGACCGGCGCCGGCATCGGCTTCCAGCCAGCCGTCGCCGCCGCTTCGATCAGTCCGTCCCCGCGGGGAGTAAGAGCGCCCCGAGAGATTAGTGAGAGTCAGCGCGGAAGGGAGCGCTGCTTGTCGACGACTCGGCGCGAAGTGTGGACAGCGAGAGATGTCGTCAGCGGCGGTGCTGCAGCAGCAACAGGAGCAACGCGAGGAGGCGCGTCGGCGCCGGCTCGACCTCTGTCGGCGGCCCTCGCTGGCCGAGCAGAGCTGGCGCACCATGGTCACGTACTTCGGTCAGCACCAGCCGTCCTCCTCGGCGACCACCACCCCGCCCTGCTCGCCCAAGTGGACCGACACCGTCGCGTCGACGCTGCCGCCGACACGGTGGTCTTGTTAGCTTCGCGCCTCGCTGCGTGCGTCCTTATCGCCGCCAGCTTGCACCCAGCGCCCCCCCCCCACCCCCGTGAAGGCGACGTGGACGACACGTGTCTGCCGACAACGACAAGCTTCCTTTCAGGGCGGCCGTCGTCTCGTCCTCGGACGGCCCGCCGCCCGTGACGGCGACGACGACGGTGCCGGCGGACGCGACCTCGCAGAGCGTCGCGGCCATCGACAACAAGATCGAGCAGGCCATGGACCTGGTCAAGACCCACCTCACGTTCGCCGTCAGGGAGGAGGTCGAGGTGCTGCGCTCCACCATCGTCGAGATGGAGTCCAAGGTCGGTACACGCACGCACGCGCGCAGCGTATGGTCTAGTGGTAGTGAATCGGCCTCTTGCACCGGCACGGTTCTGGGTTCAACTCTTGATGGGCCCACTAGATCGAGGACTTTTTTTTCGATGGATCTTCTCGTGCCGTCGCTGCCTTAGATTACAGATGGCGTTCTTCCAAATGTCTTTGGCTAATCATGCGGCTCTAGACGGGAAGGCGTCATGAAGATGGCTATTCTACCTGGGCCATTGACGGCATCCTAGCGTTGCCCCAAATCCAACAACAACAACAACGCAAGCACGCTCTCGCCTTGTGCAGATCGCGATTCTGGAGGCGGAGAACAAGGTGCTGCGCCAGTACGCGCCCAAGGAGATGGTGGCGCAGTTCGCGGCGCTCGCAAGCAGCGTCCAGGCGGCCGCTGCCGCCACCAGCCAGCCGTCCGGCCCTCCCTCGGCCTCTCTTCCAACAGCCAGCGCTGCCGCCTCAGCTCCCGCGCCCCAGCCGGCCAGCGACGCAGCGCCGGTCGCTGCCGTCACCACTCAGGTGATCCAGACTGCTTTTTTTAGCGTCGTCGACAAACAAGTCTATTAGTGGAAATGGAAATGGCTAGGGTTGAACCAGCTGAATCGGTGCCTAGCTGCTTGTCAACGCCTATAAGCTGAGAACCAACAACTCTGAGTGGGCCTTGGCTTTGAGGAAATACCGTAAACCATATAATCAGCACCCTTCCCTGGATCAATTTTATTATTAAAGTGTTGTTCTAAGTTCGTATACTCAAAGAGCACCTTTTGACAGAGTCTCCCAGACAAACACTCCAGGAGCTTGGTCTCACTTGATATGAAATGTCACTTCTGCAAACAAGCAGCACTCAGCAGCAGCATTGCTGTCTAGGACCGCACAGTACGCGATGTTTGCTAAGCTCTGTTATTTGTTCTGAGTTTTTTTTTGGGTACCCTATAACCCGTAAGCTGCCTGTATGCGCATTGCAGAAGTATAGGTGCAAAATGTACTGGCACGCACGCACATACCTGTAACTGGGGGGGCCCGCAGAATTTTTCAACCATTCCCCCCCCCTCCCCCAACCCCTCCCCCCCCCCCCAGAATTTTCCGAAGGGATTTTCACTCAGTCTAAAACGATAAAAGTGAGTAAATGTTGGTGTATTTCAGTGCTTTTCAGTGTTATATGACCATAAGACAGCTAAATAACACTGTTTAGACCCTATTTAGACCCATTTTGACCAAAAAGTACCAGTATAACTCAAAAAATGGCCAGCTACCACCCCCCCCCCCCCCCTACTCTCTAGACCTGGTTACAGGTATGCACACGCATCCACCGGCTGCATGTGATTAGCTAGTTTCTCGTTTTAGCAGCCGCCCAAACGAGACGCGTCTTCCGCCAACGTGCGTCTCGTCGAGTGAGCTAGCCGCAAGCTAGCTAGACAGCATGTATGCAACGACGGCCTAGCTGTACAAAGGTAGCATATAGCGGCAGTGTGTTGGTTGCGAGCTTACAACTACGCCTCTCTACCCACGGTGGCAGACCCACCCATCTCAAGACCCTCCATCTTAGTCCCTTCCCGACTCTGCTCTTTCGACTGCACGTGACTGACATCTGGAGAGCACATGGATCTGGTGTGGTAGTCGTTTTAAGAGAGGGGATATATCGGTGACTGGGGGGTAGGTGTGAGTTTTTTGCGTCCTTTAACACCAAATAGCGCTATTTTCAGCTTATTTAGACACTGTTTTGTTGGACAAAGTTTCTCTACCCTCGCCCCTCTACTAAGCACGATCCGGTTGTCTACTGGTATGCCCCAACACCCACTTATTGGTCTGGGGACTTTTCAGCCCCCCCCCCTCAGTTGCAGGCAGATGGAATAAGGATTGAGTGAACCACGATTCCATCTCCAGATGTCAGTTGCGCATCCGTTGTGACATCTGGCCCACAACCGATGCTGGCATGTGCGTATATCTCGCGTAGCTCTAATTAGAACGACTCGAGATACGGTGGCCTGTGTGGAGATATTGAATTTGGGAGTTTTGGTGATGGATTTACTCGTTCGTTGGTTGGCGGCTGGCGCGTGTGCGAAGCGCCGAGTTTGCTGTGAATTTTCTGCCCCGTGTATACACTCCGCTTGCGTTTGGTTTTTCGTTCCATCGCGCGTGTGCAAGATTGGTGATTTACGGGCAAGAAGAGCGCACTGCCTTTACACGGATGGACCACAATTGCATACGCAGTTGAGTCAGCAACAGAACGCTGCAATGTACGAATAACACGGCCACACCACACGCAAGCAGTCCAGTGACTGGTCAGCAAGGCTATACTGGAATCAAATCCATAGATGGGCGACCTCAAACACCTTACTCTGGTCACCTACCTACGTCCCGAACTCAAGCAGTCTATGCGTCCCCCGTACACTCAAAATGCACCTTTTCAAACGTGTTTAGACAGAAAAATGTGCAGTGGATTTGGACCAAAAAGCACCCTTGCGTTGCCATGTACACAGTGTACCTTGGCTGAAAAGTATGGTTGGGCGGGGGGGGGGGGTGCGCACCGCACAGCCTCAGCGTTCCTCTTCAAGGTGGAATCGCAAACTTTTCGGTATCTGTAGTTTAGTTGCTCTTGCTCGACTCGACACCAGTTTAGGTGGCCCTTACCCTTGCTCCAGTACTACCAGTCTACCACTATAGCTGTATGTCAGTCGCGCGGCTCGTAGTACATGGGCTGTTGTGGTTGGTGTTGCTGTTGCTGTTCGACTGCGGCTGGACTGCCCAGTTGCTGCTTGAGCAGCTCCACCTTCCACTGGAGCAGCACCGTCTCCGCCTCGTGGCGCTCCTTCTGCGCTCGGAGCATCTCGGTCTCTGCGCCCAGCTTCTCGACCTCAGCTAGGAGGCGCTGCTTGATGCGCTCGCCCTCGCCGGAGACGGCGACGGCCGGAGGGGGCGCCGGCATCCCTCTCGACTGCTGGTGCAGCGTCGTCGTCGTCGTCCGCATGCGCGGCAGGTCGACTGGGCCGTCATCCTCGTACATCTCTCCGCCGTAGGCGCCAGGGGAGTCGTCCAGCCCCTCCTCTAGCTGCTGGTAGGGACTGTGCTGGTGCGGCTGCAGGAGCTCGGCACCCACGATGCCGCCGCTGGCCGGTCGGAAGCGAGCCAGACGAGAATGCGCGGCCTGTCGACCGACCAGGCGAGAGGAGGAGGAGGAGGTGGCGGAAGACGACTCGAGAATGGCGCTGGGACGGGTCCGGTAGAAGGGCTTGCGCGTGTGCGAGTTGCGGTGCGCCGACGGCTGGAGGTTCTCCAGAGGCTGCTTGCCCGAGTAGCTGCAAGCAACCACGAGTACAGCTTGCAGATGTGTGCGTACGCCCTTGCAGCTCGTGCGATCGTCCCAGCTTTGCGAGTGCGTGGGTGTCGCTGCTCGGAGCCACGCACCGATAGGAGATGATGGCCCTGCGCGGCACGCTCTGTCCGTTGACGTTCTCCTCGGCGAGGAAGATGCGCTTCTGGAAGGCCTTGTCCGCGACGTCGGGGTGCCAGTAGCGGTAGCAGAACAGCTTCCACTGCCACCTGCCGCTCTTCGACTGCCGGCCGTCCGAGCAGCACACAAAGTCCGCAGTGTAGTGGCGCACGTGCGACTGGCCTGGGAGGACGCGCACGCCTTCGACATCAGTGGGATCAGGCAAGGGGGGGGGGTAGTGCATGGAGGTAAGGCGGGGTTCACCCACCCCACTTGTTAACAGCAGTCAAGGGTGGCTGTGGTTGGTTGATACGTACGTCGCACACAAGGCACCACAGAAGACATCCCACCCCTTCCTGTCCAATGAAGGTACTGTCACATCTGAGCGGGATCCCATTCCCAAATAAAAAAAAAACTCCCCCCCCTCCGAAAAGGAGTGCAGAGTCGTCCCATGTTTTCGACTCGCGGGAAGGATTGTTCATGACAAAAGTTCACTTAACGATCTAACCTTGGAACTTTGCACTACAAAAACTGGCCCAATGCGTGCTGTCACGTAGTACGCGCATGTCGTGTTTTGCAGCAGCTAAACTCACCCTTTCCCCACTTTCCATAGCCATCCACGAAAATGTCGCTCCGACTGCCGGCCAGCGCGGTGAGAGCGTCGATCAGGAAAGTGGCTCGATTCTGACCGGGCGGCATGCGATCGGGCACGTAGTCGATCAGTTCCTCATCACCCTTGCCCGCCAGCAAATAATCGATCGCCTTGATCAACTTGGGCACGTACCTCGCCGACAGGGGCCGGCTGTCGTCCTCGCTCTCCTCCTGCAGTGACAGTGCGTGCGTGCGTGCGCGCTTCGTGTAACTGGGGAGTGTGTAGGTGCACAGGTCACCCCCCAGCTTTGGTCCAAACTGCACTGACTGCAGGGGGATACTTACAATGCGCTCTCCATGCACCGGGGGTGTTTTTCAGGCGTGTGAGCAGCATTTATTGTTCGGAATGTGAATTTTACGCGCCTACACAGACCATTTTGGAGTCTCTCGGGCGCGTTTTCGGCGAAAAACCAACAAATTTTGCAACAAATTTGGCTCCGCGTTTCCGGCATATACGAAGCATTTTCTAGGTCATTATTGAAGCCGGAAAACGAGAAATTGTATCGCGACTTTTGAAAAATCCGAGGTTCTCACTCCCCCCCCCCCCCCCAAGTTTCGATGGTCAGTTGCACCCCCTGATCACCCCCCCCCCCCCCCACTCCCAAACCTGGTCGGAATCGTTGTCGCTTTCCCGACCGGCGCCCACGCTGGCGCGCTCCAATTTCGGCTGTGAGTAGGGGTTCCGACCGGACGGGTCTGAAGCAAATTATTCTAATTTGAAAAAAAAAAATGACTAAAATGTGCTTGTGCAAAAATCACCGGCGATAATGCCCTTGCTGCCGCCCACGGGGGGTGGTGGGGGGGTTTGGGGGGGGTTTTCCCCCCCCCCGCCCCCCCCGTTTGGGTTTGGGGGGGGGGGGGGTGGGGTTTTGGTTTGGTTCTTTTCTTCCCCCCCCCCCCTGGCCCCCCCTCCCCCCCCCCTGCGCCCTGGTGCCCCGAGAAGCGGCCGCTCTCCTCCGCCGCGCTGTTGGCGCCTGTGCGCGATTTAATGGTTAAAATGAGTAATTTTGTGAGAAAAATACAAGATTACTCGAATCCTGATGCACTTCGAGCAAGTGCTGGGGCATTTCCTCTCGAGACAGGTATTCATCGCAGAACTCGCACGCTACGCCCTCGCCGACGTCGCAGGCGGACATAGTGAAATTCAAAAAAAAATTTAACACGGCCGAAATAGCAAATCTTTAGGCGACACGCAGGCGACACACCGATAGCTAGCGTCGGGACATAATTTTCGGAAAAGACGCACCACAGGACTGCTCCTACAGTGTATGACTGAACACTACATGTGCCGAAATTATTAGAGTCTTACTATGCAACTGCAAAGAAATGCAGCGAAAATCAAGGGTTTTGCAATCGTTATATAGTGGCTACCTGCTTGTCACATTTTGCCAGCGTGCGTTTTGTTATGTAGACGTTTTATTAAAATTCAACGGTTATGGTACTTGTGCAAACGTTTGCGCGGTTTATTGGTTAGTAGGATGTTGAAAGACAATTGAAAGCGCGCTGATTGCGACTTGCAGTTGCAGGCACAAAAGTGGTGACAAAACACGTTCATCACAATTGAATTTACCTGACAAAACACGTTCATCACATTTGAATTTAACTGACAAAACCCAATGGTGCAGCTTATATGGTGTATACATACACCACAGAAATCGTTCTGCTTTATTTTCTTGCCTTGCACATAGGGACTATTGGTCTATTGTTTGTCTATTGTCTATTGTTGCACTCTGCACACTCAAGGCACAACACATTCTAGAACAATGATGAGAAAACACCAGCGCTGATTGGTGACTTGGCGACAGCCAGCCAATAAAGGGTTGGCGTCTTGTTGTTCTCTGCACAATTTAGTATGTTCCAGAACAGTGATGTGAAACACGAACGATGATTGGTTAATTGAACTCGCGACAACCAATGAACGGTTTGCAATAGAATGTTCCAGAACAGTGTGGTTTGAGGTCTCCGCGATGATTGGTCGACTAGTGGCCGACAGCCAATCACCGAGCAGGCAAAGAACATTCTAGAAGGAATTATGTTGACTGTGCAAAACTGGAAGGAAGATTCTGGAATGTTCTGCTGCCCTATATAAGGCTGTCCTTCAGACATGAACGCAACTGAAACAAGAAAGCGAAATCCAGATTTTTGTGAGAAAGCCTATTCAACCCATCTGTGTCTGTGTTATACTTTGCTGTTGCTGAGAAAAGAAATCCAAAAGAGATATGGCTCCAGTGGCAAAGGCGATCGGCATCGACTTGGGGACGACGTACAGCTGCGTCGGTGTCTACCAGCATGGCAAGGTGGAGATCCTGGCCAACGAGCAGGGCAACAAGACGACGCCCAGCTACGTCGCGTTCACCGACACGGAGCGGCTGGTCGGCGACGCTGCCAAGGAGCAGGCGGCCAGGAATGCAAGGAACACCGTGTTCGACGCGAAGCGGCTCATCGGCAGACGCTTCGACGACCCCTCCGTGCAGCAAGACATGGCCTACTGGCCCTTCAAAGTCGTCAGAGAGGCGGGCGCGAGCGAGAAGCCGACGATCGAGGTGGAGCACAAGGGCGAGACGAGGCGACTGTCGCCCGAGCAGGTCTCGAGCATGGTGCTCGCCAAGATGAAGGAGACGGCCGAGAACTATCTGGGCGGCAAGGTTACGGACGCGGTGGTCACCGTGCCCGCCTACTTCAACGACTCGCAGCGGCAGGCGACCAAGGACGCGGCGACCATCGCCGGCCTCAACGTCCTTCGCGTCGTCAACGAGCCGACGGCGGCGGCGCTCGCGTACGGCCTCGACAAGAACATCAAGGGCGAGCGCCACGTGCTCATCTTCGACCTGGGCGGCGGCACCTTCGACGTCTCCGTCCTCAGCATCGACGAGGGCAGCATCTTCGAGGTCAAGTCGACCGCCGGCGACACCCACCTGGGCGGCGAGGACTTTGACAACCGACTGGTCGAGCACTTCTGCGCCGAGTTCAAGCGCAAGAGCGGCGGCAAGGAGTTGCGCGGCAACGTGCGCGCGCTACGCCGCCTGCGGACGGCCTGCGAGCGCGCCAAGCGGACGCTGTCGTCGTCGACGGAGGCGGCGCTCGAGATCGACAGTCTCCACGAGGGCGTCGACTTCTACTCGCGCATCAGCAGGGCGCGCTTCGAGGAGCTCTGCGCCGACCTGTTCCGGAAGACGCTGGAGCCGGTGGAGAAGGCGCTGCGCGACGCGCGCCTCGACAAGGCGGCCGTGGACGACGTCGTGCTCGTCGGCGGCTCGACGCGCATCCCCAAGGTTCAGCGCCTCCTCCGCGACTTCTTCCACGGCAAGGAGCTCAACCAAAGCATCAACCCCGACGAGGCGGTCGCGTACGGCGCCGCCGTCCAGGCGGCCGTCCTCTCGGGCGTCTCGGACACCACGACGAAGGACCTGCTGCTCGTCGACGTCGCGCCCCTCTCGCTCGGCCTTGAGACCGCCGGAGGCGTGATGACGACGCTGATCGGCCGCAACACCACCATCCCCACGCGCACGGCGCAGACATTTACCACGTACGCCGACAACCAGCCTGGCGTCTCCATCCAGGTCTACGAGGGCGAGCGTGCCCTCACCAAGGACAACAACCTGTTGGGCCGCTTCGAACTCTCGGGCATCGCGCCCGCGCCGCGGGGCGTGCCCAAAATCGAGGTGTCGTTCGACGTGGACGCCAACGGCATTCTCAACGTGACGGCCAAGGACGCGGCGACGGGCCGGTCGAACCAGATCACGATCAAGAACGAGAAGGGCCGTCTCTCGCAGGCCGGCGTCGACCGGCTCGTGGAGGAGGCGCAGCGCTTCAAGGACGACGACGACCGCCAGCGCGAGCGCGTCGCCGCGCGCAACGCCCTCGAGGCGTACGCCTTCCAAGTCCGTCAGGCCGTCCGCGACGCCTCGTCGGCAGGACAGCAGTCGCGCCTGTCGTCGACGGACGCGGCGAGCGTGGAGACGGCGGTGGAGGAGACGACGCGCTGGCTCGAGTCGAACTCGCTGGCCGAGAAGGACGAGCTCGAGCACCGACTCCGCGAGCTACAGGCAGTCTGCAGCCCCATCATGGCCAAGCTCCATCAGCAGCCGTCGGCGTCCCAGGAGGGCGGCTGCGCGAGACAGGCGAGCCGCGACGGATTCGGCGGCCCGCAGTTCGCCAGCCAAAAGGCTGGAGGACCCACCGTCGAAGAGGTGGACTGATAATTTACAAAGCGATGACGTGACAATGATGAAGTCATAGGCATACCGTATCCGTCTCCAAGATTTGCTAGAACTTGTGAATACTGTGAGTCTTGTGCGGCGTGCGCGCGTACAGTTGTTTTTTTTTTCGTGCTGCCTGCACTGTGTCTGCGCTGGTGTACTTTATTCGCTACGCTTTGTTCGATCGATACAAAATGCATTTGGCGTGTTGCGTAACACACTGCGCACCTCTACAAACACAGAATTGTGACAAGAATCGATAGAACGCATGGACTTGTAAAAAACAGGACTTGTAAAAAACAGTGCACTTAGTCCTAAGGGTAGTGTAGATTCGGATGTGCCTTTGCAAAGGCTCTTCTTCTTCCTAGGGTTTCTCTGTTTTTCCTTGAAATACGAGCGCCTACTCCTGCAGTTCGTTAGCGTGCCTTGTTTCGACGGCGCCGCGACCCGAAGATGGATGGCGCCCGTGTACTCTCCTCTGGAACTCGAAGAGTGTTTTCCACAGCGCGCGCTCTTTTCGGCACTGGGCAAGTCGTTAGTCGGCGACCGAGCAGAAGAAGAACCCGCTGACCGACGTGGGGTCGAGCAGTCGTCGTTTGTCGGCCGTCCCGCCGCTCGCGGCTATCGGCGCGCCAATTTAATTGGAGTTGGAGAGCGGCGGTGTCTTCGTTGGCCGGTCCGGCCACGCTCGGATTAAATTAGCGGCTCGCGCGAGGAGGAGGAGAGGCGCCGACCCTATCCCTTGCCCATCCTGACGTCGCCCGTCCATTATTCGTAGTCGCTGTCTAACAGGAGCTAGAGGCCCGACCCGAATGCGTCGCCTGCTTACGGGTACGCTGCCGTCTCCGCCGCCGCAGGACAAACAGCAGAAATCGAGCGGGCCGCCCACGCACGATCGGAGTGGATGAGGCCCGTGGCTTCTTCTTCCGCTGAGGTGGGAGCGGCCGCGCACGCACGCATCGAGTCTGGCTGGTGGTTTCCGCTCTCCGGCGTTTAGCCGTCACGATGAGTTTCCGCCGGAAAGCCGCGGCGCTGCTGGCTCTCGCCGCGATCGTGGCCGGCTGCTTCGTGGCGGGCCTGACGCTGGTGCTGATCGACGTCAACGCCTACAGCTACGGACTCTACCTGATGCTGCTCGCCGTCGTCTGTACGCCCGCTCTCGTCGCCTGCTGGATTCACGTGGGGTGCGTGCGTGCGTGCGTGTGTGTGTACGTGCGTGCGTGCGTGCGTGCGTGCGTGCGTGCGTGCGTGCGCGCGCGTCCGGTGCTCATGGGCCAGTTCAATTGTGAGACCTGCTAATCCTCACTGCCGAACAACACTGAGCTGTGCGTTTTGGTTGAACGAATGGAAGTGGATGAGTGGATGAGTAGAAGGAAGGCGCTGTAGGGACTTGGAGGGGAGCTGGGCCGTCATCCTCCCACCCCTCTTGCGTTGGTTGTGCGGCGCTTGTCATTTTGCGTTTCGTGTATTCGCCGTAGCAGTGCATTGTGCATACGTCATCAGCTGTAGTCGCAACTTCAGTTCCCAACGCGGCGTGGGGGCGCCCGCCTCCGGTCGTTGGGCGAAGTTGTGCGGCGACAGCGGCGGCGAGGCGGTCGAGGGCAGGGACAGCGTGGTGGGGGGCGCCGAGGAGCAGCTGTCGGCGCTGCTGGCGCTCGAGCGCGACCAGAAGGCGGCCGCGCACGACGACGTCTTCGAGGTGCTCAGGACCGTCAAGGGCATTCCCTTTCTCATTCAGGTGCGGCATAGTAGGTGAGACGGATCAATCAATCTTCACCGACAGCTTCAGGCGATCCAGTACAGCATGGAGACCGCCTACTGCCGGCCGCCCTCCTCGATCTGCCGGAGCGAGGAGGCGGTGACGGCGACGGCCGTGCGGTCGGGATCGACCGCGAGCTTCTCCTCCTCGACCTTGCAACAACAGCAGCAGCAGCAGCAGCAGCCGACGCGTCGACGAAGCTCGCTGCGACGCGGCTCGAGCGGCCGGTGCGGCGGCCGGCTCCTCTTCGAGCGCGACGCCCTGCTCGTCGACCCCCGGAGGGGCCCGCTCTTCGAGGAGACCGACGGCGGCGCGCCCGCGAACGGAGGAGCGCCGTCGTCACTCGCGTTTGCCTCGAGGCGCAAGAGGAAGGAGACGCCGCCCGAGTGCGCCTGGTGACGTCACGCGAATTCTTGCGGTCGTCGCCGCGAAAAAAAAACGATGGACGGAGCAGCTGTTCCAGGCTGACGAAGGGCGACGACTGGCCGGCCTGGCACAATCCCCGGCTGCGTCTGAACGTCGCCCGTCGGACGTCCCACCTGCTCGTGTTCCCCCTCTGCGAGGCCACGTCGGCCGACGACGACGCCGTCCGGGTCGCTAACCGTCGCAAGCTCGGCGCCTCCATAGACCGCCTCTCGCAGCGCGGTCGCCGGGGCAAGGGCAGGCCCAAGACGGAGGGGGAGGAGCCGGGACCGGGAGAGAACTGCGGGACGGCGGATGCGGAAGACGACGGCGAGCCGAGCGAGCTGCCGCTCAATCGACTCGTTTTTCACCGAAGAGACAGAAGCGTAGAGCTATTTGGATAGAACGCGGTACTCCTTAGTGGAATTCGGCAAGGAATTCATATCCGCTGAACCACCAAGTGCTGCCCCTGATACATTGCTGTGTGATGTTAATAAAAAATAGTGAAAATAGTAAGGCATGGCGACCGTATGCACACTGTTCCCTGGCGTACACTGTAGCGTACTACTAGGGTAGGCAAAGGGTGTTTTTCTAAAACAATCATTTCTTTTTTGAATAACTTTTGTTTCCTTTGTCGGATTGTCATGAAATTTGGAACACGTATACTCAAGACTTTGGGATTTTGTCTGAAACAAGAATCGTTGAATTCGGTTGAGGATTCCAAGAGTTATGGCGCTCCAAATCAGATGTCGCTTTTTGGGCAGATTTTACGATCTAAATCGTTTGTTTCGTAACTATCCAGTACTGTATCTACAAAAAAAGAGACCGCGGCAAGCGTGTCCGCCCCAACACGCGCCTTCCACACTCGCCATTGACTCGTTTGACTCGGTTCTGGACAGCGTACGTCTACTTCTCGTGTGCTGTGCGTCACAAATTTCACACCAATTCCTTTAAAAAAAAACATCCGCCCCAACAAACAACGCGGTCCCCTCACACCGCAGCAGCCTTAACAGACACCAGGTGACAAAAAAAAAGCGCAAACGCGCAACTCCCTCTTTGGCACATGCGTACCGGCGCATGCGTAAAGATTGCTACAAACTAACAGTCAACTCGACGTGCGAGTGACATACCTACCTGTAACCGGGTCTGAAAGAGTGGGAGGGGGGGGGGGGGGGCGAAATGACCAAATTCTGGGGGGGGGGGGTGTCTGGAGCAAAAAGTGGGGGGTAGCTGGCCATTTTTTTAGTCAAACTGGTACTTTTTGGTCAAAAATGGGTATAAATGGGGTCTAAACAGTGTTCTTTAGTTGTTTTATGGTCATATAACACTGAAAAGCACTGAAATACACCAACATTTACCCACTCTTATTCTTTTAAACTGACTGAAAATCCCTTGGAAAAATTCTGGGGGGAGAGGTTGGGGGGGGGGTGGTTGAAAAATTCTGCGCCCCCTCCCCAAGTTACAGGTAGGCGAGTGACATTACAATCGGCTCACGACGTGGCAATCGGCAAGGTGACGCCGCCGCCGACCCCGCTTCAGCGCTCCACGCCGTGCATCGCCCTCTCGTGTTTGCGGACGTTGCCGCTGCACGCGCTGCGGAAGTCGCAGATGGAGCAGTGGAAGGGCTTGACGCCCTCGTGGAGGCGGCGGTGCTTCGTGAGGTTGTTGTTCTGGCCGAACGCCTTGCCGCACACGTCGCATTTGAACGGCCGCACCTTCTGCAGAAAACGCAATTGCACTGTACACAGAACACTGCACAACAAGAATCAGTGGCGTAGCCAGGATTTGGATTTGGGAGGGGCAAGACTGCTGTTCGTGTCTAATCGGGAATTGTCGTAAGGTACCCCCCTTTGGAAAAAATCGGGTCTCTGAAAATTTTGGGAGGGGCAAGCAAGCGCCCCCTGCCCCCCTGGCTACGCCACTGACAGGAATCAACCAACTTGGTGGACGGTCCGTTCGTGCGCTCGCAGATGGTTCAGTCGCTTGAAGCGCAGGTCGCAGTGCGCGCACGCGTGCGGTCGCTCGTCCGCGTGGAGGAGGCGATGCGCGTCGAGGCTGGCCTTCGTCGAGAAGCCCTTGCCGCAGTCGGCGCAGACGTGCGGCTTCCGCTTCTCGTGCACCGCCGCCACGTGAAGCAGCAGCTTCGGCCTGTCCTTGGCGGCGTACGCGCAGTCGGCCCACTCGCAGCGGAACGGCCGCTCGCCCGCGTGCCGCCGCTCGAAGTGCGCCGCCAGAAACGCCGCCGACGAAAAGGTCATGGGGCACTCCCTGCACGCAAACACCGTCGCGGCGTCGCCGCTGCGCCCTACAAACGCAGTTCAACTGCGTCACCTCCACCGCACATGAAAGCTTCACACTTTATGCGGAAGACGAGAAAGCAAGCATTCAAACCGTTGTCAGTCGTCGTAGCGCCCTGTCGACGGCGCGTCCCTGTCGACGCCGCCCCTCCGTCGTCCGCGTCGTCGCTGTCGGCGAGCGATTCGGCGTAATTGACGACGCGCCCCTTCCGCTCGCTCCGACGCGCCCGCGGCCGTTGCTGTCGCGAGCTGCCTGAACGGAAACATGCCCGTCGACACCGCTCCTGTCGGCAGAAACCGTCGCGACACCGCCAGACATGCAAGAAGCGCAACGGGAACTGTGTCGTCGCGCCCACGGGCACAGAACAGCCACGCACGGGACAACGGAAACGAACAATCAACCCAGTTCAGTTCGTGCACTATGCGTCGTTGTCCCCTCGCTCGCGCACCGACGCACCGTGCCGCTGCTGGCCGGCGGTAGACGTCCGCTCTTGCAGCGGGCCGTTCAGCTCGGCTGCGTCGTCGACGGCCGACGGCACCGGCGAGCCGGTCGACAGCGCAGCGTCGACGCGCCGCGCCGTCGTGTGGTCGACAGGACGCGGCGGCGATCCGGCTGGCGGCGACGGAGGCGCGCCAGGCTGGCGCGGATACTCGAAGAGCTTCACTTCGAAGGAGGCGGGCACGACGACCAGCTCTCTGGCGGTGGCAGTGGCACTGGTCGAGCGGCTCGTCGACAACTGAGGCTCGTCCACCGCCGTCGACGTCGCCTGCCGAGCAGAACCATTCGTGGTAGACGCGAGCGAGCAAGCAGAAGAGCCTCGACCTCGGGACCGAAGGCGGGCGGGTGCTGGAGTGGCTCGGCGACGACGGCGGCGGCCGAGGAGGCAGAGGGCTGGACGGTCTGGATGCGATAGAGGGCGCGGTACTCGAGGACCTCGCGACGGTGCCGCTTCTTCAGCTGCTCCAGCTCCTGTCGGTGTCTGCAACCAGCGGCTTCACTTCCACACACTCACCACACCGCTTCGAACTGACCGCACCTCTCGAGCAAGGCTCGGAACCCTTTCTCGACCACCTCGTCCACCTGCTCGTTCGCCCGTTCGGCCAGCTCGGACACGATGTTCTGAATAGACGTGTTGTCGACACTTCCACAGCTGCCGGCCGACTCCCTCCAGCTGCACAGCGAGCGCAACACGCAAGCGAGCAACCTTCTCCTCGTGCACGGCCGCGACGCGCTTCATGGTGGGCCACTTTCGGCCGCGCGCTCCTGTCGGCGGCGCGCCTCCGTCGTCCGACGCGCTGTCGACGCCGACTTCCGCGTAGCTGACGACGCGACGCTGACGCTCGCTGCGTCGCGTCGGCGCCGTCGCCAGCTGCTGCTGCCGCCGCCGCGCTCTCTCTAGAAAAAGAAAACAGTACAGTAGAAACAACATAGTCGGACTTGAGAAAGCGCTCCTAACCATCCGACGCGCCGCCCGTCGTCCGTCGGACGCGCCGTCGAGCCGCAGCTGGCGACTGCGCGAGGAACGATGGCGGCTGCGCCGGGAGCCCTTCAAGCGCCATTTATTCAAAAGATTACTCAATAAAAACAAGCAGACGGCCGAACCGCGCTCGAGCAGCAGTCGGTAGTTGGCGAGGAGGTTCGCGTAGCGGCGGCGCTGCTCCGACGACAGCGTCGCCCAACAACCCGCCGTAAAGTACGAGCTCGCTTCGCACTCCAACGTCTCCATACTTAAAATTTTCAAAATACAAAGAACAGACGCGCATTCAAAAACTACAGTGTGTCGCGTGACCAATATTTGCATAAGCGTTTGTTTGTGTAATTCAAAAGTGTATATCGTAATTAAGTGGCACACACGAACACGTCGAGACGATTCTAGACGGCACGACATGTCGTCTTACACTGTATCTCCGACTGAAAGGGGAGACGGAGCGGGAGAACTTTTTATTGGGTTTGTCGGCGCAGCACCATGATGCATACTTCGAACTTTGAACACGTTGGCCGTTCAGTTGCTGCAGCCATACCTGTAACTGGAGGGGGGGGGGGGGTTGGGGACCCGCAGAATTTTTTCCAACTCCCCCCACCCCCCCCCCCAACCCTCCCCCCAGAATTTTCCCAAGGTATTTTCACTCAGTCTAATATGATAAAAGCGAGTAAATTTTGGTGTATTTCAGTGCTTTTCAGTGTTATATGACCATAAAACAGCTAAATAACACTGTTTAGACCCTATTTATACCCATTTTTGACCAACAAGTACCAGTATAACTCAAAAAATGGCCGGCTACCCCCCCCCCCCACTTTTTGCTCCAGAACTCGGCCATTTACCCCCTCCCCCGCTCTTCCAGACCCAGTTACAGGTATGGCTGCAGCTCCACTGGTCGCTTTGTTCAAAGCATTGTTTACCACGTGAAACGTGTAGGGCGGAACATTTCGTTGCCTTGGTGAGATGGCAAGATGGCTGGTTCTTCTACGACGGAATGAAAACGCCAGTGGCCACAGCAGCGAAATTTGAAAATGATTTTACAGATTGCCAGCAATCGTATGCTGTGTACATACTTGTGTAATTTGACATGACCGGGATGCCCCCCCCCCGGCTCCTGCTGAAGCGCGGCTCGACCACCATGATGCTGCCGAACCTGAACGTCGAGGGTGGCATCTGCAACGCAGAACAGAGCAGTTGGCGTGTTTTTTGTTGTAGTTGTTTTTGTAGCAGTTGTAGGGCGTAGGGCGTGATGATTCCCCCTGATCCCCTCTCCCCTCCAGCTTTCAGTAACCTCGAGGCTTCATTTTGGGACTCTGCGCAAATGCAAGCTTGCCAGGTAACTCGGCGTTAAATAAAACACACGACCAACACGACCACCACGACCACCTCGACCAACACAAGCCTAAGCCGAAACCTAGGCCTAAGCCTAAGAATAAGCCTAAGGCTAAGCCTAAGCAAAAGCCTAAGCCTAAGCAACAGCCTAAACCTACGTCTAAGCCTAAGCAAAAGGCTAAACCTACGCCTAAAGCTTTGGTCGTGGTGGTCGTATTGGTCGTGAGTTTTAGTTTACGCCGGTAACTCAGACTTTGGCGTATTCTTGGCGCATCCTTGACGCATCCTTGGCGTATCGGCCCGGAACCTTGAAAGCTCGTTTTTTTTTTTGAATTTTTGGAAACTGCAAGTTCCGTGTCGTGCCGCGTTCGTGTGGCTGCCCAGATCCAGATGCCGTCTGAGAACGCCGGCGCCGGCCGAAGCTGCTACACGGAGGTGGACGACCTCGACATGCTCGAGTTCCTCTATAGTCAGCTCAAAGACGGTTCTCTCGGCATTTTTGTTTTTTTTTCGATGTTTCTTTACATTCATTCAAAGTTCCGCCGCAATTCAACTAGGCAACGCCGCCGCTCGCACACCATTTGGAAACGAGTTGTGGCGACTGGCGGAGAGGGAGCGCGTCACCCACCACAGCTTCCAGAGCATGCGCGATCGGTAGCAGCTCACGTGTTTCTGCCTACTTCGCTAAATTCCGCTGTGAATGTTCTCGCTTCCAGAATGCGTCGGCAAGTGATTCCCAACATCGACGGCTACAATCTGGACGGACAGCAGCTGGCCTACCTCAAGCGGATGCTGTCGTCCTCCATCGGCCGCGTCCGGTCGCCGGTTCATCGGTTTGTTTCGTGTGTCGGTCGACGCCACGAAACCCAGTGGAGGATCCAGAAAACCGATCTTGCAGAAGGGAGAGGAGCACCCATGTTGAACCTTTTCAATGTTGGGCCATTTTTGGCAGTGGTTTGGGCACCCAATCTGCCCATTTTGATGATTAGTGAATTTTTGACGAATATAAACGGCGCCGCAGGCGAAAGTTTTGCTGTCTTCGACAACCTACAACTAGAAGCAATTGTATGCTGGTCTTCTTCTCTTTCTCGCCTTTCCCTCCCCCCCGCCCTTTCCCCGTCGATTTTCGATTTCGGGAGGTGGAATTCCGCCTTCCGCCCCCCCCCCCCCGGATCCGCCACTGACGAAGCTGCAGACGAGCTGACGACGCGAGCGTTTATAGCTCTGCCTTCGACGACGTGGCTGACGAAGGCAGCGTCGACAGGGGCCGTCGACGTCGACGCGTCCTCGCCCCCGGGCGGTCGGCAGTGCTCGTCGACGAGTCGTCGTCGTCGTCCTCTGGTTCTCTCCAGCCGTCGACTTCCACTGCTCGCAAAAAGGGTTCGCGCTCAGTGGCTGGTGTCGACAACGCTTCGCACGGGCGGTCACGCAGCGACGTGTAGGCACGACGTGGCTGAGTCGACAGCGGCGCCAGGCGCGGCCCAGCTCGTCCAGTGACGACGACGACGACGATGCAGACGCTTCCGACGGCTGTCGAATTGTTCGTGCCAACTCTGACGCCAGCAGCCCCGGAGGGCAACGGTCCCGCTTGCGACGGTCGACATCGACAAGTCCCGTTCCTTCAGGCCGACAGACGACCACCACGAACGAGCCAACCGCTGCGAAGAGTGCGCTGTTTCTCGAGTGGGAGTGGTGGTGGCTTGCGGAATAGCCGATCCGGCCCCGATCGCAGAGTTGAAACTCGACTCCGACGGCAAAGACGCCGCCGGCTCGTCGCCAAGAAAGGTGGCACCTGCTCCGCCGCCGGCCAAGTTCCCGACGCTGTCGCCGAGCGTCGACAGCTCCGTTGTTGGTCCTGTCGCCGGTGCGCCCGTGCCGCCGCTGCCTCCACTCGAAGAAGCGCCCCCACTAGGCGAGAAAGGTCGAGGAGTAGTAGTCGAAGCAGCCCTTCAGCAGCCAGTTAGCTCTTCCTTTAGCTGCGGCGTCTCAGCAAAAGCCAGGGGCAGTTCCACCGTCGAGTGGGCCTTCCAGTGGACGCGACGGCGCCTCCGCTGCCGTCGAACCCGGTGACGCCGTCGCGTCCTCGTCGGCCGACCCACTCAAGTCGCGCTTGATTCGCCTCTACCTGGACGGCGAGCTGGACGCCTCCAAGGTGGAGATGTAGGCCACCTGGCTGGGCGGGTGCAGGACGCCAGGAACCGCCGGCCGTTCAGCTGCACGCCGCCTATCGCGTCCTGTCGGTCGCGCAACGGGCGCTGTTGCTCTCGAACGAGGCCGTCGAGGAGAGCGTTGGTCGACGCCTACTCGAGCGCTCGACCATCACCACCGATGGGGACGTTGTCTCTGCACAAGAGGTGCTGCGCTGCGTGCGTTGCTCCACCAAGGCTGATTCACAATTAACGGTCTTCGCATCGGTCTCGGTCTCCCCACGCCAAACAGCGAAGACCGACACTGATGACAAGACCGGTGATTGTGAATCGGCCTTTTCCGCCCAATGGCGTACGCCGACTTCAGCTAGTGGAGCGATTCACCGCCGCCTAACTCCGCTACACTCCGCTCTGCAAATTCAGCCGAGCACGAGTCGATATATACGCTCCGTCGTTTCTTCGCGCATGTACGCGTCCTGTGAGTCATACCTGTAACCGGGTCTGGGAGAGTGGGGGGGGGGGGGGTAAATGGCACTTTTTGGTGGGGGGGGATCTCTGGTGGAAAACTGGGGTAGCCGACCATTTTTTTTATTATACTGGGACTTTTTGGTCAAAATAGGCTCTAAATAGTGTTATTTAGCTGTTTTATTTCACTAAAAAAACCAACATTTACTCACTTGACAACAACAACCACAACGTGACTTGACTCGATCGTTTTTGACATGGTGAAAATCCCTTGAGAAAATTCTGGGACGTCTGGGGGCCGGATGTTGGAAAAAATTGTGCCTCCCAGTTACAGGTATGCTGTGAAGCGTGCACATTCCATTCGAGTTCACCATGTGTGGGTGGACGGACCGACGTGGCGACCATACCTGTAGTAACCGGGAATTGGACCTGGAGGGAGGGTTCGAGCACTTCCTGGGGGGGGGGGAATCTGGAGGAGGGGTCCCAACCCCCCCCCCCCCCCCCAGTTACAGGTATGATGGCGACAAACGAATAGAAGCTACGCCGGTACGCTTCTTTGGCATGTCCATGCTGAACTCGTGAATCTGATGCAGAGATCTAATAAACCTTTGAGGTTTTGAGACTCACTTTTTGTAAGAACCAAGCTTTGAAGATTCAAGGTGGCCAAATCCCCGAAATATTTTTTGATTTCCACAAAAATTTGCAGATATCGACTCTCTTTGGTGCTCATTACGAATCTGTGTTTCGAATAAAAAATATAATTTTGTTCATGAATTATGGTAAATCGAATTTTTCTGGTAGGTTATTTCACTTTATTGCCATAACTTTGCAACCGTACATCCAATCGCGATTCTAAAAACATTTTCGAAATCCTCGTCAAATTATGCATATGATACAGTCACATTCGGGGATCCGTTGACTTTGCTTCATAAAAAACCTCGCAGTTCAAAAATTTGACTGCACTCATTTTTTGGGTTTTTTGAGGATTACTCGAATTTGAAGAACTTGCACACTTAGCTCTATAGTGTCCACATAACTTCGACATAGTCCCCACACAATCCATAGAAAAGCGGCGAAATTCAGGTTGCCGGAACCAGATTTTTTCGCGGCCAAAGTCGCCAGGTGCAGTGCTGTAGTCACATAAGTGCACACACAGAAAGCGGTCCAACTACACATTCTGCAGTCCAATCGAAATTCTAAAAACACTTTCGGAATCCTTGTCAAATTCTGCATAAGGTGGAGCTCATTCCTTCACCTCGACAGAAACATCCAAATGTTGAGAACCTAATGTACATTTATGAAATTACTGTAGGCATTTGATCGGTAACTGGTGGATTCAAATTTCACAGTAACCTTCCTGTGGCAGATTTTGAAAAGCATAATCTGAGATTTCAATGTGACTTTTCGTCGCATGCATGTTTTCAAGGATTATATTGTTGGTAGGGTGGGGGGGGGGGGGGCTGTGGGGAGTGGGTTGTGCGCTTTGTTTTTTTTTTTAGAAGAAACGACGAAGTTATGAGAACAACGAAATCTGTGTTTGTTCGCCTATACACAGCTGAGGCAGGATGCGCCTTTGAGGGGGGGGGGAGTGGTTGTTGGGGGTGGGGGCGCATACATGTAACCGATTTTTTACGTGGGGCAGGGTTGGAGACCATGTGCTGTGTGTGTGGGGTGTGTGGGGAGGTCATTTTGGAAGGGGTTGATGTGTGTCAGAATACAATACTATTTTTAATTGAAGACATATTGACCTTAGAAAGATTCTGGGGTGAGGGTTGGGTGTGGCAGGGGGGGGGGGGCAAGGGTAAACTTTTGACTACAGGTGGCAACTATAGGTGTAGATTGGGTCATTGGGGGTGGGGGTTTCCCTGCCCCCAGGTGCTGGGTTTTACCCTACCCACACCCTCCCCAACCCTCCCCCCAGGTCTTTCTGAACCCCCACCCACCCCAAAAAAAAACCCAAAAAAAAACTCAAAATTTTGAACGGTGTGGTTATTTATGAAGCTGGGTCAATAGATTCCCAAATTCAAGCGTATCAGATGCAGAATTTGACAAGGATTCCGAAAGTGTTTTTAGAATCTCGATTGGACTGCAGACTGTGTAGTTAGAGCGCTTTCTGTGTGTGCACTTATGTGACTACAGCACTGCACCTGGCGACTTTGGCCGCGAAAAAATCTGGTTCCTGCAACCTGAATTTCGCCGCTTTTCTATGGATTGTGTGGGGACTATGTCGAAGTTATGTGGACACTATAGAGCTAAGTGTGTAAGTTCTTCAAATTCGAGTAATCCTCAAAAAACCCAAAAAATGAGTGCAGTCAAATTTTTGAACTGGGAAGTTTTTTATGAAGCAAAGTCAACGGATCCCCGAATGTAACCGTATCATATGCAGAATTTGACGAGGATTCCGAAAATGATTTTAGAATCGCGATTGGACGTACGGTTGCAAAGTTATGGTCAAAAAAGTGAAATGACCTACCAGAAAAATTCGATTTACCATAATTCATGACCAAAATTATTACTTTTTATTCGAAACACAGATTCGTAATGAGCACTAGGGATGAGCACGGGCCTGCACATCTCGGCCCGGCCCGGCCCGCCAGATAGTCCGGCCCGTCCCGGCCCGGCCCGCACCCTCAAAATCCAGGCCCGGCCCGGCCCGGCCCGTCCAACTGCTCAATATCGCAGGCCCGGCCCGGCCCGGCCCGCAACATGAAATAAGTACAGTCACTACAGTGTACAATTTACTGAAATACCGTATGCCAATTTGCGTGATTTACTTAACGGAATGGCGCATCCACCTCTCAGAATCGCAGTTCTCAACCATTTTACGGCCTTTGCACCATTTGAGCGCGAAAGACGCGCGTCATAGAATACAAAGTTGCTAATACGGTGCAGAATAGTCGCCGATACTTACAATGCATTACATAGGTAGCTATCTACGTTGGCCAGCCAAGAACGTCCGGCCCGGCCCGGCCCGGCCCGGCCCGCACCCTCAAAACGCAGGCCCGGCCCGGCCCGGCCCGCAAAACGGGCCTGGAATTCCGGCCCCGCCCCGCCCCCGGGGCCGGGCCGGGCCGGGCCGGCCCGGCCCATGCTCATCCCTAATGAGCACCAAACAGAGTCGAAATCTGCAAATTTTTGTGCAAATCAAAAAATATTTCGGGGATTTGGCCACCCAATGCTTGGTTTTTAGAAAAAGTGAGTCTTGAAATGTGGGTGGCCCTTTTGTAGCTGACTAGGTACGCTAGGGATTGACGCATTGACAGCTGCTGATCTCAGTCCGAAATCGACGCTCCACTCAAATGCTTGCGAAGTGCTACGCAAGTCTTACCATAATCACGCAATGGCTTTCTGTATTACGTGTGCCAAGCCAGTTCCTGATTACTGTAAGTACACAGAAATCGGTTTTGATCGGCCACCTTCGGCCCAGTATCCAGATTGTGGAGAACTAACTGTTCTCTCTCGCGAGCTGCCAGCACACAATTCGTTTTGTTAACAACCTAATCTGCAAGACGTCACTCACATTCGCTCCAATCGTCAGTTCTTGCTGCGCACACGCTCACATACAGTAGATGTGGTGTGGTGTGGCACTACACCTACATGGGAGATCATCGCTGAATCACTTATCATTGTTGAATTCTGAGACTGAATTTTAGAAGCCCCACAATGATGAGGAGAATGGGGTTCAGACTCAGAGTATAGGTAGTTAGTTATCCTTAGGCACTATTTGAGGAGTGACGGTATGAACTACCTCAACACGCTGACAAAGCACAGTTGCACATACACGCACACATTTGGTGACTCACCACCACTGTACATACAATGCAACTCGGATTTCGCGACGCCAGTGGAAACGAAACGAAGCGCTTCGGCTGAATCACTTTTTACGTGTTTGCACAGCGGCTGTCCTATTTTCTGGTTCCTATTCGATCGATCACTGTTCTGTGGCAGCGACGAGCGAGCTGCCAGCCGGTAGCGAGCGACAGCCAGTGGCTCTTAGTCCGTGCGTTCGCGTTCGCTCGTGCGTGAGGCTGCGCCATATTGAGTCGACGAAAGAGTCGCCTTCGTCGCGCGCCGCCTCAGCCGCTGCGCATACGTACACACACATACAGCACTGTGGTGAACAGAGAACCTAACCAGAGAGTGTGCGACGACGGCTCTGCCTCTCCCTTCAGACGCAGAGTGCAGCATCGCTTTGCCTCGCCCTTTCCCTGTGTCGCCTGGAAAAGTGGTTCTCCGCCCAGTGGGTCAATCAACGGTTTTTTCTCGGCCCGAAATGAGTTGAAGTTTCGCCGTGGACGACGGCACGCGACCGAGGAAAACATGAAGACTCGAGTCGCCTTCTTCTGTCTGCTGTTGGCGACGCCGATTCTACTGGAGGTCGTCAGCGGCTCGTCGACGCCTGCCGAAGCGAAAGAGCCGCGCAAACGCAAGAAGAGCTGCACGGACAGGGCGGGCAACGTCAAGAGCCGCTGGTCCTGGGACTGCCTGCTCGGCATGGGCGTCCGCGCCGGAGGCTGCGACTGCAAGGAGGAGGAGATCGGCAGGCCGTCCGACCAGGTACCGAGCCGAACACTGAATGGAAATGCGGATGCCGACATCAAATCACAACCTTTAGTTCGCGTCTGCGGCCACGTCGCGCCAGGAGGGCAGCTGGCTGTCGACCTTCCGGCCCACGCTACTGCTCGAGGCCGTACAGGTGCGAGTCTTGCTCGCCATCGGAATTTTTTTCGCGTACGGTACGCGGAGAATTCAAAAGTTCAGGTGCTCTTCGGTCTGGGCATCGTGTGCGCCATCGCGGTGCAGGTCCACTACTGCATGCGCAGGCGGCAGCGTCAGCGCGAGCGCGCCGCCAAGCGAGCGGCGGCCGCGGGCGGCGGCGCCTGTCCGGCCGGCGGCGGCGAGAACGGCGAGCACATCCCCATGGAAACCGTCTAAAAACCTCAAAATTCGGAAGCCGGCCGAATAACGGATCTGAGAGCGCTTTAGCTGCTATACCGGACAGCAGCTGTGCGGCAGCTTGTACAGCAGTCTTGTGATGTGCACGTGAACGCAAAGAGAGCTTTGGCGGTGTTTTGCGCTGCGACGAGTTATTCGTCCGACAAATGCAATGTGAACTGTTCAAATCGTTAGCACACCGACAAGCATCGGCCATGAACGTGTAGAGCTTTCTACAAAAATCAGTTATTGCATCTGTTTTCGGGATTTTATGCCGTAATTATTTCCGCATGCCAGTAGAGTGAAAGTAGAACTGTAGGTAGTGTGTTGTGAAATGTGTTATGACGCCACAGTTATAGTACTGTAGATCTTCCAATAGTGCGTGGTGATCCGCTGAGCTCAGATGGAGATGACGTATCACCCCGCGCAGGTAATATCGCGAGCGTTGCAACGAGCCGTTTATTGGACTTGAGTCAGTACCCATTTCGCAGCTCTGTGTAGCAGCGTCACTGTCAGCACGTCAGACATATTACGCGCTTGTTACGCGTACGCTAGCAATGCGAAGGTACTGTATCGTTGTTGGAACGCTTGGAGGCCGTCAATGGCCCATCTGCATATGTATGTCCATCTTTATGACGCCTTGTCCAGAGCCGCATAATTAGCCAAAGACTTTCGGAAATCGGAAGAACGCCATCTGTAATCTAGGGCAGCGATGGCACGAGAAAATCCATTGAGATGGGAAGTCCTCCGTCTAGTGTGTTATCCGTCTAGAATCGAACCCAGAACGGTGCGCACAAAAGGCCGATTCTCTACCACTAGGCCGCCCGAAGGTACAGTTTACTTGCCCGGTAGTATGCACAGCAGGATGCGCTGGCGGGATGCAACCGAGCAGGACGGCGCGAGAGACGGGATGCAGCAGTCACTACGGGATGCGTAGGGCGCTTGCGTGCAAGTGTAGTTCGGACAGGCCTGCAACCGTACGTACCGGTGACGCGTCCTCCGTTCTAAACGCCCCCCGTCAGTTTAGCTCAGGGTAAAGTGTCCACCTGACAACACCAGTTCTCCTTGCGAACCAAGCTGCCAAGCGCAATCCAAACAGTGGCGGATCCAGGAGTGAGGGAAAGGGGGAATTCCCCCTCCCAAAATCGGAAATCTAGGGGGGGGGGAAGGGGGTAAAGGTATAGGCGGTGTGAGAAGAAATGCGCCTAGTGGGCCCAGTTTTCAGCATAAAATTGCTTGCAGGTGGTCGAAAAAACAAAATTTTTGCCTGCTGCGCCGTTTATATTCGTTAGTCGCCAAAAATGGACCGATTAGGTGTCCAAACCACTGCCAAAATGGCCCAACATCCAAAAAGTTCTCCCTTCAGGGTCCTCCTTCCTGCAAATTCACTCCCCCCCTCCGAATTTTTTTTCTGGATCCGCCAGTGAATCCAAAGCGGCCGTCGGTATTAGCGCTGGCGTAAAGCGAAGCTGCTCGAACATCGAGACGACACCCTTGGAGTGGAACGGCTTCATGAAAAGAATTTTCGCTACAAACCGAGTTTATTCAATAATATAAAAGTACATGTGTGGGTACCAAACATTATTTCTACAGGTTCCTATAGCCGGGAAATGGTGAAACGCGCAGATGTGGATGCAACGCTCCGCGCGCTTGTTGCCGATTGCCAATTACAACCAAAGCGAACACGGTTTCAGCAGCAGCACTACCGTACACCAATTGTAACGCTGTCCTGTGCTGTCCGCCGCCAAGATGAATGCGTCGAGAGGTCAGTTGCTGAGTCATCGCTTCGATTGGGTCGCGATCGACGCCGCGAGTCCGTGACGTCAGAGGTGTTGAATAAACAGCGCCGGGAGGGGGTCGGGGCGCGGTGGGTGGACGGGGACCACCCCCCCCCCCGCTGTCTACGTGCGCGTGCGTGCGCGCAGGCACCCGCGGCGGCGCGACGCGACAAACTGAGATGCGGTTGTCGGCACGCACGCACGCACGCTGCGCGTTATCTAGGGGAGGTGATCGACGACGACGGCCGAAGTCCCCTCCCAAAATCTGGCCGTCCACCTGGATGACGTAGAAACAAACGGCCGGCGCTGTCGCGGGGGAGCGGCGCTTAAATCGAGAAGGCGGTCGGGGAGACGCGCAGTCGACGGACTTTCTTCCGCAGACGGATTCGCCAAACTAGTTAGTCAAGTTCCGCTCTCCGACGTCGAAAATCCCGAATTCAAGTTCAAGTCCGATGGCCGACTCCTGTTACGGTACGCCGTCGCCAGAGACGCATAGTGCTTGCGTCGAAATTCGTTGAGATTTCAGCGAGCTTTTGGTACTGGCGCAATCGTCGCCTGCTGCTCTCGGCGCTCGTCTGCTACGGCACGTTCGCCATGAGTCTCATGCGGACGCAGTTCGGCCTCGCCATGCTCTGCATGACCGCCGGGGGCTGCGGCAACGACTCCACGACTACCGGCCAAATCGGGGTACGGTGCGCGTTCGATTCGATTTCGTTATGGCGTCGGAATCGTTTGTCGGATCTCTCAGACAATCAACGGCGGCTTCCCGTGGACGAATGCCGAGCAGTCGTGGATTCACTCGGCCATCTTCTGGGGCTCCTGGCTCGCCTGCGTGCCGGCCGGCTGGGCCGCGGACAGGCTGGGCTCCCGCCTGGCCTTTACGGTGGCCGCCGCCCTTCACCTATTGGGTTCCGCGGCCACTCCTCTGGCGGTACTGGTCGCCGACGGCCGCTGGGAGGGTCTGGCCGCGGCAAGGGCCTTTGTCGGCTTGGGACAGGTGGGTTCCAAGGAACGACGCAAATGCACAGCGAAAAAAAACAGTTTTACTGAATTTTAGGGCTTCCTGGTGCCAGTGACCGCCTCTTGGACGGGTCGTTGGTTCCCCGCGTCGGAGAAGGCGGCGGTGGTGGCGCTGACGACGTCCGGCTTCCAGTTGGCGTCGATCGTGGGCAACCCGTTCACCGCCGCCATCTGCACCCTCGGCGGCTGGCAATACATCTTTTACGCCTCCGGTGCGTGCGTCAACCGTTTGCTCATTAACACCGCGCAAACAGTTGCGAAAGGTCCAGATATTCAGAGAATCAGATCAATGACTGTAAACGTTTCTTTCTAGCAGCAATCATGGCCCCGTTTCTCGTGCTCTGGTGGCTGCTGGCATCCGACGAGCCGTCGACCTCGCACTTCCTCGCGCAGGCTGAGAAAGACGCCATCCGCGAGAAGCTCCAAGAGAGTGGCGAGTCGACAAAGGTTGGCGCATTTTTTCTCGACATAACGTAAGAAGCGCACACGCATTTTTTTCCAGCAACGAAATGGCGCCTCGGTGCCATGGTTGGGCCTGCTGACTTCCGGGCCTCTCTTCGCCGTCGTACTCTGCCAGTTCAGTCAGAGCTATCAGTTTGGCCTGTTCCAGGTCTTTCTGCCCAATTACTTCGAGGACGTTCTAGGACTCGACCTCACTCAGGCGCGTTTTCCCATTTTTTTCTGTCGGATTCGACTCGAAAATTGATCATTTGCCCACTTTTAGAACGGCTTCTACAGCTCGCTGCCGTTCGTCTTTCAGATGGCAGTCAAGTTCTGCACGGCCGCGCTCTCCGATCGCCTGAGGGCGTCGCACCCCGCCAAGAGGAGTCGCATAGCGAAGGCCTTTGAGACACTCGGTTCGTCCTCGTCATTTTCACACGTTTCTCAATGACCATCACCTTCGCGTGTGGCCTAGTGGTAGTAGAGAATCAGCCTCTTGCGCGCACGGTCTGGTTTCGATTCTTGATGGATGCTGTCGCTGTCATAGATTACAGATGGCGTTCTTCCAATGTCTTTGGCAAAAATGCGGCTCAAGACGGGAAGGTGTCATGGAGATGGGTGTGCTGTATGAGCCACTGGCGGCTTCCTTGCGTTGCCTCTTTAATCCAGCAACGACAACAACCACCACTTTCGCTGCTGCAGTGTGCGCCGGCGCGGTGCTACCTTTACTGGCGCTGCCATACGCGGTGCGGGGCAACGGGGTCGTGGACGTCGCGATGGCGCTGGCGCTGCTCTGCACGCTGATCGGCGCGGCCGGCGCCGCCGTGGGCGGCTTCATGACGGCGGTGGTGACGATCGCGCCCTCGCACTCGGGTCTCGTCTCCTCCCTGGCCATGACGGTCGCGCACGCCGGCTACCTGCTCGCCCCCTACCTCGTCGGCACCGTCGTGCGACACGTACGTCACCGGACCCGGTCAACGCCTGCCTCCTAGTACCTACCCGCGAGCTCTGTTCAGAAAACACGAGCGGAATGGAACGCGGTCTTCCTGCTCACGGCGGCCGTCGGCGCCACAGCCTGGACGGTCTTCATCGTGCTCGGATCCAGTGGGATTTTCTTTTGGAATTTTGGCTCAACTAAAATTGTTTAAATCTGCCGCCAAATTCAGCCCACCGACAGTCCTGGGACGAGTCGAACGACGCGGCTGAAGATAAAACGCCGTCGCCAGCGCTGTCGACTGAGGACGTAAAACGCTGCGTCGTCGACATCGAGACGTTGAGCTGCGACGGACTCTTAAAACTGGACCGGAAAAAGTGATTGATCTCCAAATTTAGTGAAGAAGCACTCCGCCCGTTATTATTTGTTGTCGTTGTGCGTGTGTGTACGTTGCTTCGCGTCCCTGGAAGAGCGACTTGCCCACCGTCGAGCGTAGCCTACGACTCTTGTGCGTTGAAGCGACTAGGTGCGTCCTTCACTGTACACACGCAGCTTTTTTTTTTGGAGTTTGGCCCCGGACAATTAGTCGGCGAATTCTTCCTCCACAGTCTTGCCTGAATAAACCAGTACTGTGTATTTTTCTCATCAGCCAGAGCAGCGGAGCGCGCCGAGCCCTCCTCCTGCTGTGTGAAACGCAAAGAAAATGAAATCAGTGCGCCCTGCTATGAAGTCAGCTACTTGTCCGACAGCAGTTGCGTCTTACGTGCTTTTGTGTCCGTCCGTGGCGAGCCTGCAATGGCCCTTTGCTTGCATCGGCTTCGACATAAAAGTTGAATAACACGTGCTCACTTTTACTAGAATTTTCAAGAAAGTCTAAAAGCTGGGGCGTCAGCTAGAAATTCATCCAAATTGCTTATTGACCCATGCGCGGGTTAGATTTTGATAAATATGTACCTAACAAGAGAGTGGGCCACACTGCTGTACACACGTCATCATACTTGCAGTCAGATTCGCTTGTTTGCGGTGCTCGTGGCTCGCAGCCGCGTAATCTCACCGCCTGGGCGTTCTGCGAGTAACGCAGGTCCGCACTGCACATGCTAGCACCACCTTGCCACACACGCACGCGCTGCGCTGCGCAATGCTCGCTCGCCGCTTAGCATTCCTTCACGCTTATGCAAAAGCGAGGCAATGACGGTCCTATACGTTCATTTCGTTGTACCGTTGAAAAATAGAAACTAGAAATGCTGCTGCCCAAGAACGGTTGGACGCGTCGTCTAGTGGTGCTGCTCTGCAGCTACTCTGCGCTGCAGCTGGCCGCCTGGCACGCGCTGCAGGCCGTCTGCTCGCGCGGCCGCGGCCCTAGCCGCTGCAACGCGCTCTACCGACCGCTGCTGGGCTGGCCCGAACCGGCCGTGCCTCTGGAAGTCGAGCTCCGCCGGGCCGACGCCGAGCACGAGGACGCCGAGGAGTTCCTGCAAAGTTTCCTGCCGAACGCGACGCGATGGCCGCTGGCAACCGCGGGCGGCGTCGACGTGCTGGCGGCCGTCGTGACGACGAGGAGGAGAATGGGTCGGTATCTGACGCGAACCGTCGCCGCTCTAATAAGGGTAGCCTCTGCCGTTGCGTTTTTTCTCAAGCTAAGGAAAAGAAATTTTGCGAATTGAGGAAGCGGCCAAGTCGAACCACGGTCTCCGCATCGCGGCCCTGGTCTGCAACGCCGATCCCGACCCGTCGGAGTTCGTGGAGGCGCGAAAATTGGCGTCACTTCTGCCGACCGTCGAATTCTACGCAGCGAACGCCAGTGGACCGCCAGCGCGACCAAAATGTTCGTGCCGATTTATTGCCGAAAATTAAAATTCACAGAAACCAGCGAAAAACTCTTGCAGACGTGCGGACTCGGGACGTGAGACTCGTCAAAGAGCTGGCCGACTACGTCGCCTGTCTGCGCGCCGCGTCGGCGCTCCAGTCCGAGACGCGCTTCTACCTCCTGCTCGAGGACGACGCCCTGCTGGTGGAGGACGGCCTGTTCTACCTGTCGACCATCATCCGACAGTTGCGGGAGCCGGCGAAGCGTCGTCGCACCTCGCACGTCATGCTCTACCACCCTACGAGACTCAGAGGCATCCCCTGGATCATCAGCGCCGCCTGCCTGTCCTGGCTGATCGGACTAGCGCTGGCGGCCGTCGCTACCGACGGCTCCACGCCCAATCTGGGAGGAGCGGCGCTCGCAATATCGATTTTTTTTTTGTTTTAAATCCCGCAGCACAAAGTCAAGTCAGTGCCGTCGATTTTCAAAAGCCGGGTTGGACCGCACGCTCCTCCCCCTCCGGGTGCTCTTCGGCGCGTTCTACTCGACGGCCGTCTTCTTCCTGCTCTTCGGCCTGGGTCACGACCTCTACTCGTCGGTGCGTCTGCGCCTGACGGGCGGCTCGGTCCATCTGAACGGCCACCCCGAGTCCTGCTGCATGCCGGCCGTGCTGTACACGCGCGAGAACTTCGGCGCCGCGATCGAGCACTTTGCCGGGAGTCGCGCCTACGCCGGCCACTCCAAGGACCACGTGCTCGACGAGCTGCCGCGGGCGCTCGAACTCGTCGCCTACGAGGCCGACACCGACCTCGTGAGGCACACGGGCGTCTACAGCACGATCAGATAAAACACGCAAGGTCACGTGATCACGACACGCCTGTGATTGTTACTGCCTGTTGATTCGTTTGATGTGTGCCGCGACGAGAGATTTCCCACAAAACGGTGGCTCTGCATAGCGTGCAGCATGTTGTACCGCAGACGAACGCTTGTACATTTTTGACTGCATCCTCGTTTTGACTTGTGAGCCAAATCTGCTTCTTAGTGGTACTGTGATAGACGCGTAGTCGTCTACTAGAAAGTTGAATCATTTGTCTGAGCTGGACTTCGTGTCATTATGGTGATCGCGATGTCGCTATACATAGAAATTGCTAGGATAAATAACAATTGTTTGTGCACACCCTCAGTACATTGTATATACCATCAGCTGGCGAAGTGCGTTGTGTGTTCACTGTACCGGTACAATAGTTCCAGGGTGGGGGGGGGGGCTAATTATAGGGTCTGCGGTATATTGTACATGTATCCGTAGCCAGGTGAGTATGCATCACGAAGCAAGCGGCGCCAACATCGTACGCACGCTGCAAATTGTGTAATGCGTTGCGTCGAACGACGCACACTTACTTCTCAGCGTGCGTGCGTGCGTGTTCGGTACCGGCTCTGCCCAGGTTGTACAGGGTCAACGCACACGCGCGTGCGCGCGAGCATGCAGTGAACGCGGGTAGTAGAGAAAAATAGAGTAGAGTCCAGTGGCCGGTCGACCGAATTGAACGATGCTCCTCAAACGACGCTTCTCCTATTACTTGGGATTGGTGGTTGTTGTTGCGGCCGTGCCGATTTTGTATCGATCCTTTCGAGCGACCTTCGGCTCGAGGAAATGGACGAAGCCGTTCTCCTGCAAAAAGGTTTGCGAACGCGTTTCGGCATACGGCGCTAAAGGCCGATTCAAAATCATCCGCGTCCGCGTCATCCCGCAAAGACGGTTGGCTAAAAATCGGGAAGACGGACGCCGGATGAGGGACGCCGGATGATTATAAATCGGCCTCCCTCTCCTTTTCAGATGCTGACACTGATAAGGCCGTTAGAGGAGCGGCTGTGGAATAAAGGGGAGGGATTGCTCCACAAGCATCCCAAGAGCCGCTCCCTGGAACCCGGCACCCAGCTGGACAATGAGACCTTAATTGGAGCGGAGCTGTCAAAAAACTATTTTGAGACTATCGGATTCTACGAACTCGATGGAGACAAGAAAAAAGTTGTGAAAGTACCCATCGTTGAGAAAGAATCGATAGATGAGGTATGGGGAAGCTAAGAAGCTCGGGTTTGCTTTGGCGACCAAAAAAATAATTACCTGCAGTACTTAAAATACCGTAAACCCTATAATTAGCCCCCCGGGGCTAATTTTTTCGTTCGAGCTCTAGGAGGGTGTATAATTATAGGGGGGGGCTAATTATAGGGGGGGCTTATAAACTGGAAGTGTCGATGAGTGGGAAGATGTGTGGGCAAAAAGGCGCGTGGAGGCGATTTTTAAGGGAAAAAGGCGCTGTGCACACACGTTGGTACACTCTAACACACTTTCACACAGTCTCACATGCACATACGTGTACATACATACACACACGCGACCATACATACACCCAGACATGGAAACATGTGCCTTTTAGACGATGGTTCATTTAGGGAGGGGGCGTAATTATAGGGGGGGGGGGGCTTATTAACTCAAAGTGGTCTTGGGAGGGTGTATTATTATAGGGGGGGGGGGGTAATTATAGGGGGGGCTAATTATAGGGTTTGCGGTAGTCGACCTTGGTTAGCGGCGGCTGCACGGTGCAGGGTTGATAGCGGTCGCATTCGGTCGCCCGTAGTATGCCACTCACATTCGGAGAAACGCGAACAAAAAAAAATTGCACACACTCCACTTCCACAGTATGTGCCTGCTGCAGCCTGTGACACACTAACCAATTTTCAAATTTCCAAATACAGTACGCTTGCAGGGTTTTCGTCGCGAGTCTCTGAATCTGGCCCACCTCCTGACGGCCTACCGCGTCGAGCCGACGAAGTACTTCCAAACGATTTTCAAATTCGGCCGCTCGGAAGAGCTGAAACGCCCATTTCTGGTGCTCGAAAGGCTCGACGACGATCTAGCGGACCTCGTCGCCGGCAAACCTCTTCAACGGCTCTCACTCAGGGCGAGTATTACATTTTAAATAGGAAAAAATTGAAGTGCACGTTTCTAGGTACAAGGTTACAGCTTGAGCATATACGGTATGTACTGTACGTTGTAGTACACTGTAAATCCTCGGCCCCTAGTCACCATAGTTGCGAAGTGCAACATCTCCTTATCTGGGGGAGGTTGAATCCAATAATTTCACCGTCCAAATTTCGAGCAATTGGGTTGGACAGAATGCAAAAATAAATTGTTCGTGGGCAGAACTAGGGTATACGTGCAGGCGTACGTAACGTAGACAGCACGCTTTTCCAGGAGTCAACGTTCGTTCTGTCGCTGCTGCTGAGGGCGCTGCAGCAGCTGCACGAGGCGGGCCTGTGCCACAAGGACCTCAAGACTGCTAGCATCGCCACGCCGGAGGAGGCCGAGTGCCCGTACGGCTACACCCTGAAGCTCACGAGCTTCGAATTTGGAGAGCTGGTGCCCTTCGGCGAGTGAGGAGGCTCAAATCGTTCTAAAGCCGCTAAAAAGAGAAATACACAAACAATTCAGCTCGTCGACTTGCTTCGACCACAGCGGAGCCGTCTCGATCTTCGCACAATTGGTATTAGAATGTTCGGACGTAAAATCTTTGACTGTGGTGATGACAATGACAGTCTGCGGGCACGAACGCACGCACGCAGTCATTCTCTCATTATAGGTGTTTGGCGGCATCGGTCGCGTGCGCGACCTGCAGTTCGAGTTCGGCAACGAGTTGGACCTGCTCGAGTGCCTGGAGTGCGTGGCCGCCGACGAGAGCGCGTTCGTGCCCCAAGGCCTCAAGGACTGCGTGGAGGAGTACCGCGGGATTTGGCCAGCTCAGAAGGGTCACAGAATCGAGGACGTCAACTACCTGACCCGACTGCGGGAGCAAGCTGACGAGGTGCGCGAGGCGCACGCGAAGCTAGAGGAGGCGGAGGAAGACTCCGAAGAACCGGAGGGTGATTGAGCCGACCGACAAGAGAAAGCCGTTCTGCCGAAGCAACTTCTGGCGGGTGACAAGGATGCATTTTTCGATTCGGACTCTGGCCACGTTGCGCCAGTTCGTGTATATTGCTGGCGAAGAATCGGCATAAATCACCAAAAAGTCGCTACGCGCCCTGGCGGCGGCATCCATGACGGTTTCGCGGCGGGGGGGGGGGGTGGACAATAACGCTGCTGCGTGGGCCGCCAAGGCGCGTCCACTTATGCAGAGTGGCCCAGATTTCCGCAAGGAGGACACTTTGAGGGGGACGCACACGCGAGCGTCCAGAGGCGAAGGGGGAGAGGCTTAGCTTCCTGCCGCCGACGCCCATTGTTGTGCCGTCTTCGGGCGACCCAAAATTCGAGAGCGCGCGCGCGCGTTGCCTCGAGCGTGCGGCTCGACTAATCGACTGAGCCAGAGGAGGAGTCAGCGAGCGCGCTTCAGCGTTTTCGAGCCTGTTTTCTCGGCCTGGCAACCGTGCCACCGGAACCGACAATCAGAGATTATAATGGAGATGAGAGAAGACCCCTTCCAGTGGCTGGTCCTGACGGCCATCTACGTGTTGACGAGCGTCGGAGGTACGCTTCCTTCAGTTTATTTTTCTCAGATTTTTGCGAGACTGGGGTGGTCGACTTCCTTACAGTTTGAGTTAACGGTTACAGTACTCACGCACACCGTGGAGCCAGCGCCCGCTTGTTGTTTCAGCCCAGGAGATCTTTCCCACGCGGATGCCATTTCCCTCGCCGCCACCGTTCTTCCCTCTGGGATCCAGCACAGTGCCACCGATTACCCAACCGGAACCGACCTACCAATCGCCGCCGCACCCTCCGTTTCACACATTTCGTCCGCTGCCCACTTATGCGGCAGCGGTACCCGCAAGCTACAGTCCTCCTCCAGCGAGCGACGCTCCGAGCACCCGCAGCCAGAGAATTCTGCCACCCGCACCGCCACCGACGCGCCAGTTCGAGCCGGAGCCAACAGAGCCACCCCATTTCGAAATCCTGCCCGCCAACACTTTCGCGCCGTCGTCAAAGACCGCTGGTTTTGGCTCGGACGGCCGACCCGTTGCGAGCAATTCCGAGAGTTTCGGGGGCAATCCGAATCGGCCAAAGGCGACGATCAGTCGCCCAGTCCACCAAACCTTCCCGGGTGGTCGACCGACCACGGTTCGACCGAGTCGAAATGGCGGCCAAATTGTCGGCTACGGCCCGGACGGCAGGGCGATCTACAGACAGACGGGCTTTGGTGGGGCGACAGCCGGCACGTCGCCACCTCGCACTGCAGCGCCGCTCTACACCTACCCCACTCGGCCAACTGCGCCGCCTCCCAGAAATGTTTACGGTCCTCCCGGGACGAACGACGTCGTCTACAGGCCAGGTGGCTACGCCACCGTCGCTCCTCGTCCGACGCCGGCGCGACCCACCCGACCGCCAGCCGCCTACTTCCACAGCAGCACTTCCATTCCACAGCACCACAACTACATGAGGGAGCGCAACACGCCCGGCGCCTATTACCGGCCCAACTTGGCCTACAACCGCGGCCCCTTCCCCTCGCAACCCCCGCCAGCAACCACCATGCGGCCATACGTGGCGAACTACCGACCTCCTCCTGGCAACCGGCCAAATCGAATCGAGCCGCTGCCTGGGCGGCGCGTCGAGCGGCCCGTCAGCGCCCGGCGCTGCTTCCTGCGCTTCGCCGACGCGCTGCTCGTGAACGCGGCGCCCGTGGAGCGCTTTCGGCGCGTCACGGAGAACGAGTGCCTGGAACTGTGCCGAGTCTACCGGCGGGTGTCCTGCCTGGCCGCCTCCTACCACGTGCGCGCCACCGTCTGCGACCTCTTCCGCCTGACGGCGCGCGAGGCGCCCGCCCAGCTCGTCCGCTTCTCCGGCGCCAACTACTACGAGCCGAACGGCATGTGCTGTGCGTTGTCTTTTAGACTTCTGTGCAATCTGCATACGGTTGAGCGCAATTTCAAAAAGTCTCTGCTTGCTCCAGCCAACGCCCCCGTCTCCACTACAACTCCGAGACCTGTTCCCGTCGACACGACGACCACTCGTCCGCTGACTACGACGACTACGACCAGGAGAACTACGACTACGACAACGACAGCGACCACCACAACGACGTCGGGAGGGTCATCCCAGGACGGTTTGTTGCAGCTTTGCAGCTAGTGTGTGTGAATGCGCATTCGTACATACAATGTACGTACGTTACGTACTGCTCTGCTTATATAATAACCGGTCAATGGATAGACGAATGTTCTAGCGACGTGTCCTCTCGGGGAGGCGATCGTCTTTCAACGGGCGGAAGGCTGGGAGCTGGTCGGCTCGGACGGGCTCGTCATCGAGCTGGTCAGCGAGGCAGACTGCGTTCAAAGCTGTAGAGACAACAGGGTCGGTGACAGACTGCAAAAAAAAACCAGCAACTAATCGAATGAATCGAAAGAGAACAAAAAAAGCACCGCAGGCGCCCGATGGCACTGATTACCCGTGCCTGACGACCGACTACCGGGCGGACCTGCAGAGATGCGTCCTCTCCACGGAGGCGGCGACGCCGACGCGCTTCGGCGTCCTCCGCGAGAATCCCAACAATGTTTACTTGGAGAAAACCTGCATTGACGGTCGGTGGCGCACGCACGCACGCACGCACGCACGCACGCACGCACGCACGCACGCGCGCACTCTTTCGGAACAGGACGCCCGCTAGTAGCCATTCTCATTGCAGAGACTTCGGCGCTGCGTTGCAGTGGGCGCGACTTGGACAGGCAGTCGCAGCGCGTCCTAGTCGGAGTCGGAGAGACGATCGAAGAGACGGCTGACCTGCGGGAGTGTCTGCAGCTCTGCTTCTCCTCGCAGCAGATCTTCGGCTTTGACTGTCTCAGCGTCATCTATTTCTACGAGGTAATGTGTAGGTGCCACACACATAGGTTTGGTACGCTGGACAACGTACGTTTAAGACACGTACATAGGTATCGTCATACGTACAGTGCTGTACTGTGCGTGCGTACATGTACACGTACATGTACGTGTACATGTACGCGTACATGTACGTGTACATGTACGCATGTGCATACGTGTACAGTACATGTGCTGTAGGTGGGCAGTTTGCAATTGCAATCTTGCGAGTACCGTATCTGCACACACTCTCTGTAGTGTGGCTATACGTGTACGTGCTGTTCACGCTGTACCGTTTTCTGCACTCGCAGCTGACCGGCGATCCCAACTGCCTGCTCAACACCGAGAGTCGACGTACGGCTCCTGAAGCTTTCATGATGGAGGAGGACATGCTAGCCGAATACATTGGCAAGTCTATGCTATTTTTCAAAATTGCGCGTTACAGTAACCGAACTGCAGGACTGGACGATTGTACGGGCAGAGCGCCGGTGCTACGGTTCAATTCCATCCTGGATCGGCTGGGCGTGCTCAAGAATGGGGCCGAAAAAAGGAAACTGAAGAAGCCGTCACAGAGGCTGGTTTTCTTTCTTACAGTACCTTAGAAACGTAACCATAATATCCTTCACTCCTATAAACCATCCAATCCGGCGCTCAGACTGAACAGATTCGCCAGTCGACCGAGAAGGCTGGGCGAAAAAATCGGCGGATTGAGCAAGAAGCGAGCTCGCGTCGTGCTGCAACTGATCGAGTACAATACTGGGAATTGCCTTCCGAGAATTCCAGTGTTTGAAGCCAGTACTATTGCAGAGATGGTCATTTGCCCGCTGGAGCCACTTCTAGCAGTCAAAACCCTCAAAACAGCTTCCGGTCTCTGCGTCGACAGAGCGCCAGGAGTGTCACGAGGTCCATCGACAAACCCGACCCGCCGCCGACGAAAACGGTCGGAGCGTTCAAGCAGGCGATTCGAGTCGACAAAGTCGACCACGTCGGCCTCCCGCCGCAGAAGCAGACGACGAACTTTGGCCGGGACTTCACGAATCTACTCACTCGGCTCAACAGTCTGAACGCCTTGCGAAAACCCAAAACAGCCAAGTCGCCAGTGAGGGCGACGGTGCGCACCAACGTCGGCCGGCCTCGAGCGACAACCACCACCCAACGACCAGTCTCCGCCATCAAAGCTCCGAGAGTGTCGGTGCCGACGCAGTCGTCGCGCCAACGACAACAGCTGGTCGAGATTGACAAGCCGGTGACCCTGATCCTGGGCAGATGGGCCGACTGGCAGGAGTGCTCCAGAAAGCAGCTGGGAGTCCGGACCCGATTCCGGTACTGCAACGCGCCCAGACTCGACCTCTGTCCCTACCAGGCGCAGAAGTGCGTGCTGGGAGTGCCCATCGACCAAGGAGGTGAGGAGATGCTGGCTGGGCCTGTACGTACGGCTCCGTATGCGGAGTCGGTTCCGCATTCCGAATCTCGTCCTAATTCCGCTCCTCAGGTCGCGAGCCGCTGGTCCTGCCCTCCAACTCGTTTCTACCCGCCGACGCGCGCGTCGAGATCGTCTCGCTGCCGGCGCGCGTCATGCAGCTAACGAGGGCGGGCGTGGTCGGCAGGCGAGGTCGTCGACAGGAGCGGACGAGCGTCGCCGCCTGGTCGTCGGCGCAGCCAGCGCCCTGCCTGCCCTATCGCGGCAGCTGCAGCGTCGGCCTCAGGAGGGACGCCGTGTCCGGCAGGCGTCGCCTCTGTCACGACATCGTCAACGCCAGGTGCAAGAAAGCACGGCCCAAGAAAACGGTCAAAGACGACGACGCCTTCTTCAAGTGAAGAACCCATCTGCCGACGACATATGTACACGAAGGAGTACACCGGACGCGTAGCCGATCGTTGTATATACCTAGCTGCACATTCCAGCGCTGGTTCGGTTTTCCGTGCGCGCCCGCTTGCGGCGTCGTCCGCCTTTTTCTTGGATTCGTGGCACGCCGGAGAACGGAAGAACGGAACGCCGGAGGGTATCGGCGGGTGTGGTTTTTGGCAGGGCTTTCGGTCAGACAGACGCCATTAACCGACGCTATCAGCATTCAGTCATTGCGCCAGCCGGCCATCAATCGCCCGCCTTTCATTTTCCATCCGTCTTGGCCGCAATCACCGTCCGAATTCCCTATTATAAGATCTCGGCCGTTCCGAAAACAACGAAAACATTTCGCTGCTTGCCGACCGCCCTTGAGTGGTCATTCGCCACGGATCGGCGCATCTATGTACGATGGTCGTGCAGCGAGTCGCGGTGGAATGGCTGTTTGTTTGCCCCATCCGACAGCTCGTGACCGCTTGGACGCCTCGACGTCAGTCCGAGAAAAATCTGACTCGAGTCGCGTCGGCAGTGACTGGAGCGCGCCCCTAATCAGTCAGGGCGGTCTCAAATGCGAGCTTCCGGGTCGCCTTGTTCGCGTCCGCTCGCAAACAAGCCGTGGGCGGCGTGTGCCGACACCGAGCCCTCCGATTCCCGCGTCCTCTCGATGGTTAGCCGGCTCATTAGCCGGTTTTGGCGCCCGCTTCCGATTGTCCGAGCCGCCCACGTCTCGCCTCCTCATCCCTCCCGTTGTCGTCGCCTCGCCGTCTTTGCTCGCGCGACGGCAATTAAAATCCGCGTCTTTGTGAGGCCTGCGATCAGTCAGTCGCCGCTCGCGCCCTCCCGACCATAATTCTCTTCCTTCCGCCGGCGCGCAGTCAGCGGCGGGCCGGCTTGGTCTCTGGTCTTCAATCCCCGTGCGTATCTATTTCGCGAGCGCCCCGCACCCTTAGTTGTTGCTCTTCCTTCCTCTAGTAGTAGCCGCCGCCGCAGCCGACAATCTGCTCGTTCAAAGAGCCCTCGGTTTAGTACTGACTGACAGTTGTCCAAAAAAGCCAGGGAACGCAAGACATGACCCTCCGACGCGGCCCAGTGGCGCTTCTCCTCCTGTCGGCGTTCCTCGTCGGCGTCGCCGCGTCTCCCAACAGCCTCAGCAGCTCCTACGATGCGGTTCGACAGCCTCAGATTTTTTTAAATTAAAATTTGAAATTGAAATCTCTTGCAGCAATTGCCGTGGTCGTCGTCGTCGGCAGGCGAGAGCGGCTTCGAGCGCCAGGCCTGTCAGTTCCGGACCCTGCAGCTGCTGCGCGACTTCTGCGTCGCGTGCGGCTCCGACAGTGAGGAGGAGACCTTCTTGAATTCCAACATTAGAAATTTTCAAAAATTTCAGCATCCATGTCCCGGCTCGTGAAGACGGCGGTCGGCTGCTGCAATTCGCCGAATCGGTGCGGCGTCGCGCGGTTGCTGCACGTGTGCCGATGCGGCGAAGCCTCGGCGGTTGAGAGCCAGTAACCGCATTGCCGCAACCGCCAGAAGGACCCACGACGACACCTACGATAAGAGCGATGCCGCTGACGACAAATTCGGTTGCCGCTGCGGCCACCGCCACCCGTAGCCCTCAAACTTCCCTTCCCAAAGGCCGCACTCTCCCCACGCACGCACAAACACACACGAACATCCGCACGTTGTTGCGAGAATAAAGGGGCGCCGGTTGAGTGCGCGCTTGCGTCACCAAACCCAACAACCAAAATCGCGTCAACACGAAACCACAATCCTCCTCTCACAAAACCAAACGAACAAAACGAAAGCCACAATACAATAGCCGATCGCTTGTTCTACTACCCCATTAAGTAAATGCCCTCAATGTCTAGCGAATCGGCGCAATCCAATGGAGCTTTGATACGGAATGGCATTTGAATTTTCTTTTTAAAGATTTAAAAATCACTCGTTCTTCTGCGCTCGCTTCTTGTGCGCCTTGGCGCGCGTGGGCAGCGCCTGCTGCCAGATGAGCCGCTTGTAGAGGCAGGTAGGCAAGCTCGTGACGAAAGCGCCCTGGACAAACGGTCACTCTGAGCGGCACGCACATGCGGACGCACGCACGCACTCGCGGGCGGAATACGGGGGCGTGACAGTGCAATCCGGTTCTCCTTTTTCGGGTCCGTGGTCCGGAAAAAATGTGGTCCGGCCAGTGCTAATTGCAGCCAGGACCAACTGTCCGCCTCCTCGCGCCTTACCGAGTGACCTTACTCGGTCTTATAGACGGTTCGCATGCCAGTGCGTGCTGTTGTTGTTATTTGACTAGGGGCAACGCCAGGAGGCCGTCAATGGCCCACCATATCCATCTCCATGACGCCTTTCCGACTGGAGCTGCGTAATTAATTCGCCGTCTGCGATCTAGGGCAGGGACGGCGCGAGAAAGTTCTCGATCTAGTAGTGGCCCCATCAAGACTCGAACCCAGACCGTGGGAACCAGTGCGTGCGTGCGTGTCCGCTAGTGCGTCGTCGCTCGTCGTCAGCAGCAGCGCACCATAATAGCGTGCGCCAGACAGCCGAATCCGTCCTGCTCAACGTCGATGGTTCGAAGAGCCGCTCGGACGAACGTCTTGGGCGTGGGCGCGAAGAAGGAGCCGGAGCGGATCTTGGCCATCTTCGTCGCCACCATGAACGGACGGATTTGCTGGAAAGTGAGAAGGAAATTTCTTGTCGAGCAGGGTTTTGGCACCCCGCGGTCCACGCACGACTCTACTCGCGACACCTGGCCAATTCATTTCGGAGGCTTTAGACGAAACAGGACAGCCGAGACCGCCAGGCTTAGGTTTAGGCTTAGGCTAGGCTTAGTTAGGCTTAGTTATGCTTAGGCTTTTGCGTAGGCTTAGGCTTAGGCGCAATTGGCTGTCTCGGCTGTCCCTTTTGTCTGATGCCATTTCGGAGGATGGGTCAGAACGCCCCACCCCCCCCCCCCCCCTTCTAGAGATACACAAACTCACTCAGAAAGAATTCGACCGGGCTAGAGACAATGAAAAGTTCTGGACTATGGTTCACCAACTATCCACACACGAGCCACACAGTCACCTGAATGAAGACGCACTTGTCCTTGTACTCCTCCTGCAGCGACTTTGTGAAGTAGTCGACGAACGCCTAGAACAATCACAACGGCCAAATCTGGGAGGGGGGGGGGGCGGGAGGTGTCTGGAGCAAAAAGTGGGGGGGGGAGGGAGCTGGTAATGGTAAAAAAATGGGTATAAATAGGGTGAAAATCCCTTGGGAAAATTTTGGGGGCGGGGGGGGGGGGTGGAAAAAAGGGTGGCCCCAACCCCGACCCCCCCCCCCAGTTACAGGTATGGTGCAGACTTGAAATACGCCTTAGTTGCTGGCGATCTTTTGGCATGAAAAAAAAAATAAGCTGAAAACTTTTCTCCAGAGACGGGGATGCAAAGGAGTCGAGGGGATGAGTTGAGACCAGGGACCACTCAACCCCCTCCGTTTCAGGTATGCTTGGGCCCTCCGTTTCGGGTATGCTTGGGGGGAGGGGTGGTCATGCCGCCATATCCCTCGGTCACTGATTCCGGACTGATTTGCTTCGACTGACGCCGGTGGATGCCAATGGGTGCAGGCCCGAGCCAGCAAGTGTAAGTACAACAAATGCACCTTGGCGGCGCAGTAGGCGGCCCAGAGCGGCATGACGGGCTGCAGGGAGGCGGCGGAGCCGACGTTGACGACCACCCCTCTGTTCCGACTCACCATCTGGCCCAGCAACTGGCGCGTCAGCTGCGAGCGAGCGAACACACTGAGGCGGTTTGCACAGCGAGATTGAGCGGAAGTCAGCAGGCGCTCGTGGGAAATAGGGAGAGTTGAGCGGAAATTATGGAGACAAATGGAGACATTGGTGGGGAACCATCCAGATCGGTTCGATTTTTGATGGAGCCACTAGACCGAGGACTTGCCTTTCGATGGATTTTCTCGTGCCATCGCTGCCCTAGACTACAGATGGCGTTCTTCCGAAGGTCTTTGGCTAATTGCGCGGGCAGGCGTCATGGAGATGGCTATGCTATATGGGCCATTGACGGCCTCCCAGCGTTGCCCCTAATCCAACAACAACAACCATCCAGCTCAGCCAGCACTGCGTGCGTGCACGCCTGCTGACATAGGCCGCAACTCCCTTCGTCATACCATGACGACGGGCAGGGTGTTGACGACGGCGATGTCTCTGGCCCGCTGGCTGCCGCCTTCGATGTCGGCGAAGTAGTCGGGGAATTCGTAGCTCAGACCCACGTTGTTCACTGGAACACGCGCCGGGGGAACGTACGTATACGGATCAATTTGTGAGCGGACGCCCTGCTACCGAGTATTCCCACGTCGAGCGGCTGTCCATTGTCGGCGAGCTGCTGTTCTAGACTCTCGTAGGCGGCGAGCGACGTCTCGGAAAAGTCGAACTTGATCGTCTTCACTTCCACGTTGGGGCTCTGCGCCTCTGAAAGGGCAAAGAGTGGGAACTGGACTTACGCAAAGACGCGCACGCACGCACCGACACGCACGCACGCACGCACGCACACACACACACACACACACACACACACACACACACACACACACACACACACACACACACACACACACACCGACACGCACGGATTTCCTGCTTCGTGTCATCCAACTTCTGCTGATTTCTCGCGACGAGGACGACGCTGAAGCCTTTCTTGGCCAACTGGAGCGCGTACTCCTTGCCTATGCCATCGGTACTACCCGTCACAACTGAAATTTTCACTATTTTCGAAGAAAAATAAATCTTTCCGCAAATCCCGCATTTACCGGCCCATTTTCCACCGCAGTACTCTAGCAGATTGGCTACGGGCGTGGCGACGAGATGGGGATAGACGATGCCGTAAAGTTTTTGGAGGAATTTCGCCAAAATCAACGCCGTCGCGACATAGCCGACGGTTGTGATGGAAAGGCACGAGCAGACCATCCTGTTTTTCGTCTGTTTTTCCTGTTTTTTGGTCGGAAAAGCGCGTCTGTCTAGCGTTATCTGCGCTTGCTTGCTGCACACGACGGACAAGTGGTGGTGCAACTGCTGCCGATCGTATTCGTATCTTGCGCAGTGCGTACGAAGGGTGTCAGTTGAAAACCGCACACGTTGAAAACCGCACACGTTAAAAACCGCACACGCTAAAAACCGCACACGTTGCAAACCGCACACCTTGGAAAGTTGCTTAGGCTTAGGGTTTGTTCAGGTTTAGGCTTAGGCTTAGACCTAGAACTTGCTTAGGGTTAGGCTTTGCTTGGGCTTAGGCTTAGGCATCAAATTAAGCAGTTTCGCATAGGCTTAGGCTCAGGCTTCCACTGAGGCTTTCACTTAGGCTTCCACGGAGCTTAAGAGTTTAGGCTTAGGTTTAGGCTTGTGTTGAGGCTTTGAACTATGCTTAGGCTTAGGCTCATGCTTAGATCTAGGCCTAAACTTAGGCTGTGGCTTTGCCAAAATGCTGCACGAGGGCATTCATCGCGTCGTTGTTGTAAACAGGAATGTCGTCACCAGCTATTATCGATTTTTGCTCAACAACCAAGAAATTCAAACCTTTAGTGTGCAAAGTTTTGAATTGCGCGTGTGCGGTTTTCAACGTGTGCGGTTATTAAGCGTAATCCGTACGAAGGTCGAAGTGCACAAGTTGTAAGAACGACGACATTTGAAATGCAAGGCGACAGTAATCTCGGCGCACGATATACAGTACGATGCCAAAAGTTATGCAAAGTAGGTATGAACATTTTAATTTTTGATGCAACAAAAGTCGACAGCGGGCCGTACTTTTTCAACGTTCACGATTCGAAGTTCGAACTACCAATAAATTATCGCCTCGTCAAATCTCGTGCGTACACCGATCGATCTGATATATCACAACGTAAACTCGCGGGGAAACCTCCTGAAAATACGTCGCAAATACCTAATTCGGTATCGACATTTCCCTCCTTGTCGCCTAGGGCTTCGACTCGATCAGTTGATTCTCCAGTAAGTATCGCACTTAGCGTGGATCCTGACATCGTAACCAGCGAATTGGCCGGTCTGATAGGGCTTCGCCTTGTAGCGGAAGCAGCGACGGCCGTTCAGATAGGTTTTTCGACCGTCCCAGTCGCACTCCGAGACCGCCAGACAGCCCTGTGCCGAAGCACAGTATGCGACGCAGTGGTACTTGCTCCTCCATGAGTGATCGAACTCCGCTGAAAGGATTGTGCTTTCAAAATTTGCTACTTCAAAAAAAATCGAGTTGGGGCCTCACACAAGGACTTGATGGTATAACCGGCGGCAGGCCATATCACCTTCGACTTCTGATAGCGGAAATTGGCGAAGGCGGTATCTGCAAATCACTAGCGTGTGCGTGCGTGCGTGCGTGCGTGCGTGCGTGCGTGCGTGCGTGCGTGCGTGCGTGCGTGCGTGCGTGCGTGCGTGCGTGCGTGCGTGCGTGCGTGCGTGCGCGCGCGTGCGTGCGTGCGTACCGCGCATGCATAGCGCCCTGGATGAGTGAAAGCTGGCGGTTGTATCGCAGCTCGACCACTTCAGTCGGGGTTTGAGCGCGTCCGCAGGGTCGATGACGACGTAGAGGCATCTCTCCTCGTCCAACGCGTCCTGCTCGTTGAGAATTCTCAGCTGCTCCTGCTTCTCGATGTCGCTGAGTCGCGCCGGCCAATCGGCAGCGTCGGGTGGCGATGCCGACTCGGTCCAGTAGAACTTGTGGTCGACGTAGCGGCCGGCGGTCCAGACGTTCACTTGCTTGGTTGGCGCAGAGCCGCCCGAGTACTGCAACGCGCGCGCGCGCGCCAGTCGGCACGGGAACATCAGTGGGACAGTGTGTGGCCTAGTGGTAGAGAATCGGCCTCTTGCGCGCACGGTTCTGGGTTCGATTCTTGACGGAGCCACTGGATCGAGGACTTCCCTCTCAATGGTCTTTCTCGTGCCGTCGCTGCCCTAGATTACAGATGGCGATCTTTCGAATGTTTTTGGCCACTTATGGGGCTCTAGACGGGACGGGACGGGAAGTGGTCATGGAGATGGGTATGCTCTATGGTCTATGGGCCATTGACGGCCTTCTAGGTAGTGTCGCCCAAAATCCAATAACGGCAACTGTGGTCCGCGCCGCACCATCTCTGCCACGAGCCAGTCGAAGACGTCGCGGGCGGAGTTGTGGAGGTCGTAAAAGGCGGCCAGTCTGGCGCCGGCGACCGAGCACGCCTCCCTCGCGTCCTCGTACGTGAAGGCCGCCCCCTTCGGCGCCTCCACGAGCGTGAAGCACTCGCCGCCCTTGCTGAACATGCCGCCGTCCACGTCGACGCACTCGTGGAACGAGCGGTTGAACGCTGCAACGAGAGCTCGTGTTCCTTCCGTCCCAGGATCCAGCTCAAGTCCGAGCGAGCGACTCACGCAGCGCGCCGTCCGGCGGCTGACAGGTGGAGGTGGTCTTGCAGGTCAGCGCGTCCTCCTGCTCATAACAGAAGCTGGTGTTGTCGACGGCCGTCCTCGACACGGTCCGCACTCGACTCTTGTGACCGTAGTCGCAGTGGGACGGACAAGGCGTCCAAGCCGACCAGCCAGTTTCCGGACAGGCTAAAAGTGGCGCGTGCATGCCGGTGCGTGCGTGCGTGCGTGCGTGCGTGCGTGCGCGCGTGCGTGCGTGCGCGCGTGCGTGCGTGCGTGCGTGCGTGCGTGCGTGCGTGCGTGCGTGCGTGCGTGCGTGCGTGCGTGCGTGCGTGCGCGCGCGCGCGCACCAAGACAGTAGTTGCGCTGAACCAAAAGCGCCAGCAAGGCAGCGGCTGTCCACCGGAAATTGCGATAGCAGATCATTCTCTCGCGGCAAGTCGATACTCGAAATCACGAGTGACGACGAGTGCCGCGACCGCGCGCGTGACGGTGAGGGTGCTCGCGTCGCCAGGGAAGGGAGTTGGTTGGTCCCCAGACGAGCTGGAGAGTGTGACGCCGGTTCACAGACCAATTGGTTGCTCGCCAATCACGAGAGGCGCGTGTGACGCACGCCAGCAGTGTCCCCTTGAGAATTCGCTTTGGCAACGAGTCCGCAGAGCACCACGCTCCAGAAGTTCCGTAACTTCGTACATACGTGCAACCGTGTTTGACCGAATCGGTAGGCAGGGAGTTGATGACACTCTACGGTACCAAGGATCAAAGGCTTTACGGTCACTACCGCGCTGGGCGGAGGCGACCTCGCTGCGGCGCTGCTACATAGCAACGATGCGGTGTTGTTGGGTCTGCTCGGCCAAGTTGTTGTTGTTGATGTTGTTGTTTATTTTGGAAGCCTGGGTGCCACGGGGGAGACGGCGCAGGTTCATAGAGGAGAGGAGCCACAGATGCCGAGACAATCGAACGCGAGCCGTGACCGTACATTGCAGCTCTGGGAGACTGCCCACATACATAGGTAGGAATGTGACCAGGGCGAGAGTCGCAGTCTGCCTTGGCTGTCGTGGTAGTTTCGTCTGTCCTTCGCGGGTTGATTGACAGATCAGGTTCCACGTGGACCTGAGTCTCGAGCTCTTCCGCCTCTGGGCTGGCGAGGACAGAACCCTGCAAGGGACGCCAACACTTTTGAAGTGCGGCCAAAGTTGAAGGGGTTGGTCGCGTCGGCTCGACGGCAGTCAGCGCGGTTCTCGTCGGTTGGACCATGTCCTCCTGTGCGCGCATACCTAGGTAGTGGCGCTGCTGACGTATCTGTAGTTGCCCATGGTCAAGACGCACTTCACTGCAGCTGACGGCAGCTGACGGCTGTTGCCCGAAGCAGCTGACGGCGAAGCGGCAGCTAAGACAGGCAGGCTCCTGTCGTCGGCCTTTAGCGGAGTCGTTCGTTAGTTGACCAGCAAATGGTGCTCTCCATCCTTCCAGCTGGACAGTCGGACTTGAAGTTTCCACGTCATGCTAACTAAAGTCAATGTGCTAGCGATTGAAGCCTTCGACAGTCGCAAACGTGGCTTCGTCCAGGATGGAGTGGAGTGGAGACGATATACACAATTAAAGTGTGTTCTGCCTATTTTACATCCAATATGTACATCTCGCTCAAATGCTTGGTACCGTACATTGTTTCGCTATGCGTTGAATTTCGGTGTCAGTTGAAAGGCACGCACGCTGAAAGGCACGCACGCGCAATTTCAAACTTTGTACAATGACGGTTTAATTATATGCTATATTTAGGCTTAGGCTTTTGCTTAGGCTTAGGCTTTTGCTTAGGCTTAGTCTCAGGCTCAGGCTTAGGCTTTCGCTTAGGCTTTGGCGCCGAAATGTTTCAGGGTGCGTTTCTTTCCGGGTGCGTGCCTTTTAGTGTGCGTACCTTTTAAGCGTAACTTTCGAATGTGCAACAACCACAGCAATTCCAAAACGCAGCCTCCCAACTGCAAATTAAATTTGCTTTTCAAAAAAAAAATAATGTCGGCTCGTCAACGCGAGTTGGAACGCGATTTGCTGCGTTTGCGACGCCAAATCGACAGAGCTGAACATTCCAAAAAGGTTTTAGAAAGAAAAGAGGAGCATTCTTCAAGGTGGAACGTAAAGTCAAGACAGCTGCGTCGCTCCGTGGAGCAACGGCAGCTGATTGAACATGATAAATTCGAGCAAGTACGGGATTTATTGAACTTTCAAGTTTCAATTTGAAAATGTTTATTTTTCACGTATATATCTTATATTTCACTTGTGCACAGGCAGCGATATCTGCGAACCCCAAACCAACAACAACAACGACACGATTGCGAAAAACCAGCATAACTAACAGGGATTTTTAGACTCTGAAACGAAAGAATGAAGAAATTGGAAAATTGTCGACTGAAAAGCAAGAGTTGCAGGTGAGCTATCACAATCAGCTGGCATTGTATGTGTGCGTGCGGCCAACGCTGGTTTTCCCTTCACTTTAGGTCACCGTGGATGCGCTGAGAAAAGAATTGGCGGACACAAAGCTAAATTCGGAACAACAACTAACGGAAGGTATATCATGGGCAATCTTTGTCCCCCATGTTCTTGTACCCCCCGCCTCGCCCAGACTCTGCTGCTAGATGTGCGTGCATGTGCAAAAATTTGATTATTGACATTCCGTGTTGTCTCTTAGAACAACAACGGTCGGCGGACCTCAAAAGCCGACTTGACGACGCCCTACAAAAGCTGCACTCTCAGGGTTAGGCGATTTAGTTGCGAAGTCGTAATTTGAACATCATTCAAAATATTCAAATTCGTTTAGAAACGCCAGTCGTGCTGTCGCTGAGCGAACGAGAGAACTTGCAGAGGGAGGCGAAATTGGGCGCTCTCTCGGACAGACTGAAAGAGGTGGCAGAGGATTGCCTTACTTACTGTCTTGTCTGGGCGTGCGTGCGTGTGCGCCCGTGCGTGCGTGCTCGGGTGTGGGCGTGCGTGCGTGCGTGCGTGCGCGCTGGGGTGCGGCTGTGCAAGGTGGTACCTGTTTGTTCAGTTGCAAGAGGAGAACGTGTCTCTGACGCAGCGCCTTGCGGGCCTCTCGCCCGACGCGTCGACGCTGCGCCGCGAGCGCGTCCGCCTCAGCTGCGAAGGCTGCCGACGCATGGTCAAGAAAAGTCGACTCCATCAGACTGTGAGGGATGGGCGGTGGTGGCATGTACCTGTAACTGGGGGGGGGGGTGTTGGGGGTCCCACTTTTTTTCAACACCCCCCCAGAATTACCCACGGATTTTTACTCTGTCTAAAACGATAAAAGTGAGTAAATGTTGGTGTTTTCAGTGCTTTTCAGTGCTATATGATTATAAAACAGCTAAATAACGCGATTTAGAGCATATTTTGGCCCATTTTTGTCCAAAAAGCAGTATAAGTAAAAAAATGGTTGGTTAGGCCCCACCTTTTGCTCTCGAGAACCTCCGCCCCCACCAAAAAGTGCCCCTACTCTGCCAGACCCGGTACAGGTATGGGCGGTTGGTGGGTGGGTAGGCAAAATGGGTGGCCATGTATTTGGCTATTTTGGTGGAGGCTCAGTCGAATATTGGTGAAACGGCTGGGCTGTTTTGGTCTGCGACCCTTGGGTTCGATTGGGGGGGGGGGGGGGTGGTGCGTCGTACCTGCCTGTGAAGAGGTGTGGTCGAGTGACTGTGAGGGGGGGGGGGCACCCAGGTCCAACTCCTCCCGGCGCTCACGCAGCACAGCACACCGCTCGAGTTCGTCTTACACTATCCCTAGCGGTCGATGAAAGCTCGCAGTCGACAACAAAATTGGACATTTCACTGAGAATCCGCCAAGTTGCATTGTAGGTAGCGTTGCGCCAATCAATGCTATTGCGCGCGCAATTCCATTGCAGTTCCTGACGGACCGCCTGCTGGAGGCGAATCGGCAGGCGTCCTTGTCCGACGGCCAGGCCAAGGAGCTAAGGCAGCAGCTGGACCAGCTGGGCCAGTCGCTGGTCGAGCTGCACGAAAAATACGGGGTGGGTTCTTATTAGAGGAGAGGCGTAGAGAACCGGCGCGCACGCGCGCGCTCGATTCCCACAACAACAACAAAAGACCATTTTGAGACGCAGTTGACGCGATTGGAGTCGACGAGTCGATTGTATCGCGGTCGCAGCGAGCGTAGCGAGCGCCGAGCCGCCTTTGAGCGGCAAGGATTTCAGGTATTTGAATTGTTTTTATTTTTATTTTTCTGATTAAAGGTAAATTGCGCCGTTCCAGACGGACGTGCATATGATTCGCCAGAAGCTGAAAGCCGTCGAGAAGACCCTGCTCGAGGTATGGCTTTTAAATTGTTTAAAATATTAAAATTAAATCGTTTTTAACATTTCAGACGCAGCTAACGCATCTCGCCACGTATGGCGTTGCGCCCATTAGGAGTTGAAGTGGAGACATGAAGGCATTTGGTCACGTATTTATATGGACTGTACAAGGGGCGCAAGGACTGTACGCCATACATGTAACCGGGTTTTTTAAGTGGGGGGGGGGGGAAGGGTCGGAGACCATTCTGGGGGTGTGGGGGTGTAAACAGATTTGAAGACGGACGGAGGGTAAAAAAGTGTGTCAGAGGGTAAAAAAAGTGTACCTAAATAGTGTCTAAATAGGCACTTTACCGCCAAAAAATGGGGGTAAAATTCCGAGTGGGTGGGTGGCAACCCCCCATGTATGACTATACCGTATCGTTGATATAACAGTGTAACCGCACCGCTGTTACCCCTACGTGTACGTACACTGTTGTGCCATGGTTGGTGTCGATTTGTGCGGTACATTTCGCCGTGGCTGAACTGGGGAATCGCGCTTGGCTTTGGTGGACGAAGTTTCAAGCGATTGGTCGACCTGTCGGAATGTTCACAACTGTTCGTGAATGAAGCTGAAATCAAACCAGCGAACGCGAATCGTAAAAAAAACGTATAGAAACTTGGTTTCTACTGTGTTGTATGTAGGTAGGGTGGCGGTGTGCCAGCCAGCAGCGACTTGCAATTGTGATCATAATGGACTGGCCAGGCAACGAGTGTACCGTAACGCTATAATTAGCCCCCCCCCCGGCCCTACAATTGCCCCCCACGCCCTTGGGCTTGGGACCATTGAGTCTATTTGTTGCTCCTCCTAAAATCAATCCACCCTCTCTGGAATGAGCTACTGTCAAATATTTTTCAGTTTTTGGGTGCTACGTGCGTGTCTGTGTGGTGTGCGTATCTATGTGTATGAGTATGCGAATGGAGGATCATGTTTGAGAGTGTACGCACGACATACTTATGTGCGTAGTGTACTTGCGCCTGCAACAAGTGAGCGAGCACCAACAATAATCCCCACCCCACACATCGACCAACTACAGGGTTTACGGTATTTGTCGCGGTCAGTATTTGCATTGTCATTTTCCGTTCTACTAGTGTTATTTTCACAGTCAAAATGGGCGATTGTCGAGGGGATGGGTTACATTGCAGTCTATTCTACACTCCCTAGGGCCACTTATGCCAAAGTATGCACGCAGTAGTTCTCTGGACGGCGCTACGTAGAACCGATCCTGAATGTCGCTTTCACACGCGCACTCGGCTCTCTAGATCTTGCGTAGGATGTCTCCGATCCAGCCTCCGGTGCCTGCGCCATGGCGGACGTTGAACGCGACCCGATCGCCCACCGCCACGGACGGACTACCCGTCTGTGAACGAATATACCGTCGTGACGGGCACTGGACTAGAACGACAGACAGACGTACGTTCTCGCATTCGAAGTTGCCGCTGTAGCCGTCGCGATTGACGAGGATCTTGCGGTCGACGACCCTCGTCACCTTGCCCAGGTCCCCGGACAGCAGGGCCGCTTTCTTGGTCGGCGCGCCGTGCACCATCTTTTGCTCGGTCTTTCGTCAGTTCGTCGAGGGAGAGAGAGAGAGAGAGAGACAGATGAGTGCTCGCGCGACAGAGCGAGCGGGAAAACGGGTCGCAAACGCGGCGCCAGTGCCGCCCGGGCGAACCCGTATTTGCGGACGCAGACGACGGAAACTCATCAAGTCACGTCGCGTCTCCTTCTCTAGAAGGTCAGCCATCAATTCTGGTTACTTCCTAGCTTGTCTTCCTCCGCCATTTACCCCTGTTGCGTCGAGACGACACGAGAGTCACGCTGCCTGGTCGGGTGGTTGTTGTTCAGAAGACGCGCGCTCGCTCGGTGCAATTCGTACAACGGAGTATCGGGAGGGGGAGGACAAGCAGACGAGCGCCGTGGCGATCGAGGAGTCGCCCGGGCAGGCCCGGATTTGCCGTCCCGACCCTCTCCTCCGTCTCCCACCAGCTCGCCTCTCGCTGCGTCGCCGACGAGTCCTTCGATTTCGCGCCACGACTGGAGACAGAGAACCAGCGCGAACACAAGACCGCCAGAGATGGAGGGCGTGACGAAGAAGGCGTCGCAGTTGACGGCAGGCGGCATAGACCCCTTCACGGGCACGGTGACCGGCTTCGCAAACACGTACGAGATCGAGAGCACGCGGGGCGTCTACAGCTACCGCAAGACCTTCCAATGGGTGAGAAAGCTGCATATCAGCCATAACAGAAACGCAAAGCTGTAGATCAGCTGGGTGTACAATACATACATGGAATGCGTGATACAGCGGTGGTGACGTGGTATACTGGTGGCTTCAGACTGGGCCAGAGCAACTGAAAGTGGGAGACACCGTCAAGTTCAAGTACCACCCTGGGAAGAAGACCATTTCCGAGGTCAGGAAGTATCCTTGAAGTCGACCCAAGAAGCGCTGAGGAAGACAGCTTGGAAGATCCCTTTTCTAAGGCGTTGAAGATTAATTCTACGAAACCATACAACAGCTTGTTACAGTACCCGGAGTTTCTAAACTGGTAGCGTCTTATCGGTCGGTGCGTCAGTGAACAACGTAGTGACGTTAGACTCGAGAAGCAATAGTGTCGGCGACATACACTGCTCTACATATTACACGGTTGTGCAAAAGAGATACTGACGATTTTTGGCATCGCATTTCCACGAAAAGAACGGCTGCCGCTCAATTTTTTCTGCAGACCGCTAGGGTGCCGTGCCGGTCAATGGAGCGTAACGTAACGGACCTGACCAATAATGGACGAAAGTAGATAATTGTAATTAGTAATAATTAGTATAGAGCGCGTGTAGCGTCGCGTCGCGAATGAATAGATGTTCGTTCAACAGCGCTTCGGCCACGCTAAATTACGCTAAATTTTACAGCAATCGGATTAGGGAATAATACACAGTTATTCAAAAAAATGGTCTGGCTAATAAAAACCTTTATCTTCACCCAACCCAACATGGCGGGCTGAATTTTTTTGCCTAAAAACTCGCAGTTTGGAATGACAGCCTGGGGTTTTCGGCTCTTTTATGAGTGTTTGTGAGCAGCATTGGATCTGCTGCGCTGCTCCATTGGTTCCTCTCCACACCACGGAACACTCCACTCAGATTCTGTTCGACATCGGTCAAAATCGTGTCTTGCGCGTCTCACACCGTTTCCACGGTCAGTTTCAAGGGGCTGATCCAGCCCGGGTTGAATTCGAAGTCGGCCGGCTCTTCGCCGTCGCAAAGCGGCATTCTTAGCACGCCGTCCTCGTCCCAACCCGAAGGAGGAGACAACACCTCTGGAGGGCCGTGAGCGAAGCGAACTGTACGCGAATAGCCGCTTAGTGGAGGCGCCCAAAGTATTGGCCATGTGTAGACAGTAGACATACGTAGAGCATATATTGGGCGAGTCAGGGGCGAATCTGGGGGGGCTCCCCCCCAAATAATCTTGCACAGGGTTGGGTAAAAAAGGTCAAGTTTTTTTTAGAAATAAATAATTTTTTTTTTTAAATAATAAAAATAAAACAATTTTTTTAATTGTGCAACCCTGATCTTGCACCATCCGAAATGTTTTCCTGAATCCGCCCTTGGAATCTTTCGCCCCCCTGGACACCATTGAGGAGCGGGGGGGGGGGGGGTCTGATAGGCGGTTGACACGCTCGCTCGCGGTCCCTGGCGTTTGCTCGAGGACGTCTCGGGCTTTGAAGAAGATGGGCACGGTCCAAGCCCAGGGTCGGACCCAACCCTCCCTGGCGCCGGGCCTTAGCGTGAAGACGAATTCGTTCGTCTCGTTGTCGTGGCGCATCGCGAGCCAAGGCTGGCCGTAGTTCTCGAAATAACTTTGGAGCAGCCACCGGAGCTGGCGCGAGTCGCCCAGCAGGCAAAGGTAGAACTGGTGCTTGGAGAGTGGCCACCAGTGTCGACTGAAAAAGACATGTGGGTGTATTCTTGCTGAATCAGCTGTTGCACTCTCACGGAACGCTGAGAAGCGACCGTGCGAAGACTGGGGGGGGGGGGGTGGCAGTGGAACGTCCCCCCTCCCCCCCGATGCCAGTACAGCTGCAACTGGGTAGTTTCAACTTGTAGGTCCCCATCCCACCCCAAAGCTATGGGTATTTCTACATGAAGTGCACGATCCACCCACCCGCTGCACTGGACTGCAGGTACACATGGGCGTGGGTAGGTATAGAGATGGTTTTTGAAAAAAAAAATCGGCCAATTTTTTTTTTATTAAAAAAAAATTTTTTTTTTAATTAGAAAAAAAATTTCTTTTCTAAATTAAAGGAGGGTTCAGGCGATGTAAGGTGCCATATATTAGTGTAAATGTATCTTGTAGAGTGTGTTTCAGAGCTATTGTGATCCACAAATGCATTGAATGGCCATACAAATACATGAATAGCTTGCTTTACACCAACAGGTGCACTACAATGTACAATACTATGTACAATGTACAACATACAGGGTTTTTTTTTTGGAGTGCCACATTTTAATTTTGAATAACTCTGGCAAACGACAAGCTATTGACCTGAAATTTTAACTGTAGGTAGACAACACTTTAAGGTTTTGTCGACAATTGGCCCCGTGAGAATCCGTTTTGAAACCAGTGCGTGGCACTCGTTTAAGTTTGCATGGTCCACTGTCCATTCCTGTCTGGTGCTCTAAGCGTGATGGTTGCATCTCTCTGCTACTTGATGAGTCATTTTTTGTAAAACCATGCTTTCCCATATCACTTTCGAATGCCCTTTGTCTGTACTTATCATTTTACTCTGATTTCGAGATGTTTGCTCGAGTTCAAGCAATCATTCCTTACACAGCAAAACGAAAATGACTGCAATATGGCTTAAGATGCAATCGAGTGTAACTCGCGGGTTTCAAAACGGATTCTCACGGGGCCAATTGTCAACAAAACCTTAAAGTGTTGTCTACCTACAGTTAAAATTTCAGGTCAATAGCTTGTCGTTTGCCGGAGTTATTCAAAATTAAAATGTGGCACTCCAAAAAAAAAACCCTGTATATACCACACAGGGCACGTGGCGGCATGTACCTGTGTCCCTATTCTATCCTTAAACGCATAAATGGCCATGCAAATGCATGAATAGCTCGTTTTACACGCACAGGTGCACCACAATGTGCAATTGTATGTACAGGGTGGCCAAGCCTCGGCTTACGGTCTTTGATTGAGAATATCTCAGACACGGATGCACCAATTCTGCTGAAATTTTGAACACTTTTAGTAGACACATGAGCTTAGATTTCGTCCAAGTTTGGGCCAAATCGAATATGTTTATTTAAAGTTGCATGTTTGACAATTATAACATTGTTTAATGCGTGATTTAGAAGATACTGTAGGTGTGATTTGAAGCAAAAAGAATTGTTTTTGTTTTTGAAATGTCGTGGCGGAGATTTTCTGTGGAACAGCGAGTTTTTCTTGTAAAAGAGTTTTTCAAAACGGACAATCAAACCGAAGTTATTCGTCGATTCAAAGCTGAGTTCCCAACAACCAATCCGCCATCAAGGCAAACTGTCTTGGCGACCGTAAAACGCTTTGAAGAAACTGGATCCGTTGGCGATCGTCCTCATCCGATGCCAAAGCCCATCAGAAGTTCAGAACCGGATCAACTGAGCAACGGATTCTACGCGCGATCGAAAAGTCGCCACAAAAGTCAACTCGACGTCTCTCGTCTCAAGTTGGCGTGGCGAGATCGACTGTTCAGCTTGTTCTGAAGGCTGCAAAGTTGCGGCCTTACCGTCCACGGCTTTTGCATTCTCTGACTGAAGACGATCCGGACCGTCGGCTACAGTTCTCCGAATGGTTTCTCGAGCAAAGTCGAGCTGATCCGTGCTTCATTGACAGGATCATTTGGACGGACGAAGCGATGTTCAAACTCAATGGACATGTCAACAGGCACAATTGTGTTTATTGCTGCGGAGAATCCCAATTTGGTCGTAGAAAAGGACTTAACAGCCAAGGTGTAATGGTGTGGATTGGAATTTGCTCGAGCTGGCTCATTGGCCCCTTTTTTTTCGAAGGAAGCGTGACCGGGGAGTCTTACCTTCAGCTCTTGACAGACAAAGTGTGGAACGAAATTGCCACATTTTCGGACCTGGACGCCATTATTTGGCAACAGGACGGAGCCCCCGCTCACTTTCATCGCGATGTTCGCCAGTTTCTGGACGACAGCTTTCCAGACCGATGGATTGGTCGCAGAGGCCCCATTGACTGGCCTCCTCGGTCGCCTGACTTGACTCCATGCGACTTTTCGGTTTGGGGAATTCTGAAGGAAGTCGTTTACGCTCAAGGGTCCAAGACCGTTGCCGAATTGAAGGAGGCTATCGAGAATGCTTCGACACACTTTGACGCTGAGCTGTGCTCAAAAATATGCCGATCGGTGATCAAACGTTGTGAACAATGCGTCGATGTCGACGGTGGTCTTTTTGAAAACTGAAAGCTTACTGGATTTGGCCCAAACTTGGACGAAATCTAAGCTCATGTGTCTACTAAAAGTGTTCAAAATTTCAGCAGAATTGGTGCATCCGTGTCTGAGATATTCTCAATCAAAGACCGTAAGCCGAGGCTTGGCCACCCTGTACAATGTACAACATGTATACCACACAGGTAACGTGGTGGCATGTACCTATGTCCACATTCAATGCTTAAATGCACCAAAGGGCCAAATTTAGCACTGTATCGGGCACAATCTTGAAGAGAAGACACAAAACAGGTGAAAAACTAGCGGGAAAACGCGAAAAATAGTGACAAAAACCGAAAATTTTCACTTTTTTTATTAATAAAAAAAATTTTTAATTAAAAAAAGAAAGGTCCCATTTTTTTTATTAATAAAAAATTTCTTTTTTAATAAAAAAAAATTATTTTCGAAATTGAAACCATCTCTAGGTAGGTAAGGGGTCACTGACTCGATTAGGCAGCGCTTGACTCGCTCCAAGAAGACGTGTTCACCGATATATTCGCTGGCCATCCTCAAGATGGCGGCGCCCTTGACCAGGAAGTAGTCGGATTGAGTTGTGGGCGCGTAGAGATACTCCCATCCATCCTCCAGCCAGCGCTCGGACAAGGTGCGGTCGTGGACGTTCCTACTGTTGGCTTCGAGAAGGCTCCCGTTTGAGTTGCGGTCCAGGTACCACAGCGTGAAGTACGCTAGAAGTAGGAAGGTGGAGGAAATCTGCGACATTCATCTGCCCCTCGCATACCTGTAACTGGGGGGGGGGGTGGATTTTGTGGGCCCCCACTATTTTTCCAACACCCACTCATACGCCCGACCCCCCTGCTATGTCGGCCGCTACGCAGCTACTAACTAACACTGTTTAGAGCCTAGTTTGACCCATTTTGACCAAAAAGAACCAGTATAAATCAAAAAATGGTCGGCTACCCCATTTTTTGCTGCGGAGACCCTCCGCTCTCTGCCAGACCCGGTTACAGGTATGCTCCCCGATTGGCCAGGCCACCCGAAATCGTAAGCTCCGATGGAGAGGAGCGTACGATAAGAGGGTGACCATCATAGCAAAAATTCGGTGCAATTTTTGTCGTCGCATCGGTGGAGCACAATCGTGATTCGTTTTTGTCGTCGTTACGGTGTAGAACGGCCCCATTTTTTGCGGGAAGCTAATCACAGATTTTACGATAACTGCTTGTAGAGTAGAGCAGGGTGTGTACAATATGCTCGTTACTCGTTGCTGTACAATATACAGCAAAGCGTAGCGAAACAAGAGGATTGAAAGTATCGAGGCGCTCGCCTGAGAGTGCTTCCATGACCTCCCAGTCTCTTCTGTACTTAGGAGCCAGCGTCTCGCCGAACCAAACGTTGAGCACCTAGAAGCGTCAAATCCTCGCGTACAGTATGAACGTCCGTACGGTACGCTTGCAGCGAAACTCGACGTGTGAGAATTGTCAGCTCGGAAATGTGTGAAGACAATGACTGCGATTACGCATTTGCCACGTGTTAGCGTCACGCTGACGCGGATAGAGGCTCGCCACGACGACGACATCTCGGTACCTGGTGGACAACTTTAAGCGTTTCTTTGCCGCCTAGTTCGGCAGCCCACTCTCCGACACGGGCGTCCACTGCGTCGTCCATGACGTACGTGAAGGCCCCACTGGTGTCTTGGTGGAGGAGCACGCGTGTGACTCGACGCCGAATATTAATTTACATGTTACAAAGATCGTCATGCATATATTGTAGAGGCAGGCGCCTCATAGACAACCATGCACATACACCACACGACGCGTCCCTGGCAAGTCCAGAAGTCGGCCGAAGTATTGGCGGGCGTCGCGAGCGACTCGCGCCACCTCTTCCAAGCGCCGCAACGCCGTCTCGGGACCGGCGATCACTTGCGCGCCCGGCGTGACTAAAAAGGGGACGCGCGGAGCGGACTGCGTCGGCCGCCTGGACCACGAATGGCCACCAACTCTCGCGTCGGCGATAGGCCCAGTCGGGCCGGAACACGTAGAGACGCAGCGCGCTCGGCTGTATCCGCCAGGGCTCCCAGCGCCGGTACAGCGCGTAGGCGCGCTGTGTATGCTCGAAGGGGAGGAGCGAGCGCTGGAACTGCGCGTTGCAGGCGAACGGCGGCTGCTTCCACTCGGGCCACATGGTCGAGTTGGCGACCTGCGAAACCAAGGAGTTTCCAGTTGAGCGAATAACGCGACAGAGTGGGGCGGGTTCCTGGACCCAAAATTTGGTGGGCGTGGAGGTTGGGTCTCTAGAATCAAAATATTTTGCTGAAAGTGCCCACACCCACCAAACCTAATAATGCCCTGGGGCACCAACGGAAGTCATTTTAGTGTGTTTTATGTGACTTTTGCTACAGGATTTATATGGTATAATTTCCTTGGTTCAGGGTGGAGTTCGGGTGGTGAAAAGCACCACTGGCGGATCTAGGATTTACTGACAGAGGGGGGAGAAGGTCAAATTTTTTTCACAGCACAAACTACACTACTATGGAATAGACAAAAATGTCGGGATTTCTTAGCTCTCTTACAAGTCAAACGTGAGTTGGAAGAGAACCACAGCGCCGCAGGCAAAAAATTTGCGCTTTTGTGTGCCTTAATCCAAGGAAAACGTAGGAAAACGTGAAATTTCCCCTTGTGCTCGCCCTTCTTTCCTTCTTCTCCTGAGCTGACAGGAGGGGGAGACCCCCCTCTCCCCCCCGTCTGGATCCGCTAGTGAAAAGCACCAACATTTACTTACTCACGTTTTAGACGTTGAAAATCCTTTTAAAAAATGGGGGCCGTGTGGGATTCGAAAAGTTCTGGTGGAGGACCCCCAGCTGCAGACCCCCCTTCCCTGTAGGCTGTGTGGTGGCTAATTATTGGTTTACGTTAGCCCTATGGCATACTAGCGATGCCGGAGCCTCACGGTCAAGCTAATTTCGACATCGATGCGCCAAATGAGGTGCAAGGCGAAGCATGGCATCAAGGTGCCGGCGAGCCACGGCCGCAGCTGCGTGGCCAACAAGTAGTTGGACGTCGAGTACGCGCCCTTTGCGGCGATGACACTGCACAATGTTAAAAAATGAACGCCAAGGCGTTCGATTTTTGAAATCCATCGAATTCTAAAATTGTATTTAAGAGCACGCCATCGTGAATGAAGGCGAACGCCGTGTAATCGCCTTGGAGGGCCCAAACGCATTGATAGCGTACTCGTAGACAATGTGGATGGAGTGAGGTTCGCTGCCGTCTCCGCCGGCAAAGTTTGCACCGTCTTGCTTCTGTATCGCGTCAATGTTTATACATGTTGTCGTTTTTAAAACAACGCACGGCCGAACCGAACCGCCTGACTGCGCGCAGGCCCAATTTTGAAGGTTCGAACACCCCCCCCCCCCCACCCACCCACCCCAAAGAAAGCCGCACACAGACAAGCACGGACGCATTCGCGGTGAGTCACAGCCTACGGAAAGCTGCACGGTGTGATTGCTGGCGAACTGGATAAAGTCCAGTTCGATTTCGTGGTAGCGCTCGTCGAAAGCGGGCCCATCGACAAGGACGCAAGCGGACTTGATGCGCACTGAACGCTCGTGCGCCACCATCTGGATGACATCTGCCGATTGCTTCAGTCTGAACGGTCACTCTCGGTCGCTGGATTTTTTGTACCTGTAAGTAACTGGGTCTGCTGACTGAGCGGGGGTGGCTGTCGGCAGCTAAAAGTGGGGGGGGGAGTAGATGCTTTTTCTGAGTTAGGTCTTAATGGGTGCTTATTGGTGAACAAATGGGGCGAATGAATGTAGGGTCTGAAAAGTGACATTTATAGCTGTTTTGTGGTCACATGACACAGAAAAGTAGTGAAATCACCTACATTGGCTCATTTGTAGCATTTTAGGCGGGTTGATAATAAATCAGTCTAAAAATTTTGGAGGGGGTGTTGTGTGGGGGTTGAGAGAGTTGTGTGGGGGGAGGGGGGGTAAACGACACCCAATACAGGTTGCATTGTTGGGACGGCTGCGTCTCACTTGAAACGAATCGATAGACTAGCGTCGTTGAAATCGGCGCCGGGGTTGCTTATGTTCAGGGACAACTTCAAAAACATGTCGTATGGAATGACGCCATTCTCGGGGACGTAAACGAATCCGTCTGTGTCGTCCTCTGGATAATATCTTCTCTTCTAAATGAACGACTGAACTGGTTCCAGAGCGCAAAGTCGAAAATCGAGGGAGGGAGGGGGGGAAGGGCAGAAGAAACGTGCTTAGCGAACCTACTTTTCCGCATAAAAATGCGTGTAGGTGGTCGAAAATCGGAAAAAAATCGCCTGCGGCGCCGATTCTATGCATTACTTGTCAATAATGGACCGATTGCGTGCACAAAACGTCGCCGAAATGGCCCGGTATCTGTAAATTTCACCAGGGTTCCCCATTCGGCCAAATCCTTCAACCTTCCGAAAAAAATTCTAGATCTGCCACATGGTGTAGGACATGCCTGGCCTATTGTCTACCATAAAACCCGAAAATTAGCTACGGGGGCGACTAATCGATTCATTCAGGCCATAGGATCAGGACGAGTTGTGGGAACGTCTTTTTGGCGCCTTACGAGTTGTGTGGGTCGATAGGGAGCAAAACAGTAAGATTGCAAGGTTTTCGAATATTCAGAATATTGAACCTACAAAAAAATCCGTAGTAGCGGAAGCCGTGTGCAACAAGAGAGCGAAAGTAAAAAGCAGCATTCTATGGTCACTCTTTTCTGACCGAGCAGGGTGCACAGAAAAGCAACTGAGCTGGCGCTTAGGTTGAAAGGAAGCGCCGCTGTTGAAACATAAATTTGCATGACACTTCAACACCTCTCCCACAATTATCGGCTGCTCAACCACTGAGTGTGTGATCCAAGAGCGTGGGAAGAAAACAGCTTCAAAAAACGTTCTGGCTTTCCCTTGGAAAAAGAAAATCTAATGGACCTTGTGTGGGAAATTGGTTAGCATTTTGCAATGGTCCATCTTTTCTTTAGAACGGGTGGGAGGGGGTACGGTACGGACTGATTGTGGGTGGGAGAACTTGGATGTACACTGTGTAGACCAGTGAGTGCACGTGCACGTGCAAGTTCACGTGTTTACGGCACGCCCATTTATAATGAAATCTTGTGTACTACTGTTCTGGTGGTGAACATGTTCTGGTGTACAGTAACGCAGAAATGTTCATGTTTGGTATAATGAAGCTAGCAAACCATCGACGTTCCAGATACGGCTTGTTAACCTGTGCTGAAGCTGTTCAATCTGTAATTGCATCAGAAATTGATGGTCACTTCCAGGACAGAACACCAAGCGATGAAAACGACGAGCACCATCTTCGCAGAGCGCCAACGAGGTTAAAAACGTGAAAGCTGTACAGTTTATCGTGACTTAGGCCACACGTGTACACCGTAGCATCTACGCGCTGCTAAATCTATTGCTACGCGTATAAGCAGAAGGGGAACGCCTACGCCATTGGATCACAATTGACACCGACGTTGTAGCACTAAAAGCACGACGTGCTTACACGTATACGTGAAGTGGAACCACGTGTCTCGGCTGGTTCGTCGCAGCTTAGCGGCTCTGGCTTCCTGCGCCGATCGTTACCCTCCGCCGTCGTCGGCACTCGTCGTCAGGGTGTCCGGCAGCAGGAAGTCAATGACGTCATCCAGTCCGACGCAGGCGACCGGTCGCTGGTCGCGCGTGAGGAAGACGCAGCGGTCGTGGTGGGCCAGGAGCGCGTCGACCACCTCCAGCACCGTCACCGGCTGCGCTCCGTCCAGGCGCAGCAGCGACGCGTCCTCGTCAGCTGCCGCCGTGGCCGACAGCGCGTCGCGCACGGGCCTCGAGAGGGCGTCGCTGAGGCTCAGCGTCGACACGTCGTCGCCGCGTCGACGGAAAGCGAACGCGAACGCGACGGCGAAGGAGAGGACGTCGTGCTTGCGCAGCACCCGCCGGCAGCGGCCGTCCTCGTCGCGCACCTGCGTGCGGCTGCCAGGTGCGGTCCTGCGGGTGCGCTCCCACCCCCCCCCCCCCCCTGGGGAAGGGGGGGAGGGATCACGACTCGAGGCCTCCATCCATGTGCAGCCTGGACTGCCTAGCCTATCACCCTTGGCGGAAGGAGCGCAGGGCAACCAACGCCACACACCAGGGGGCAACTGCTCCTTCCATACCAACTTCCTTGCTTACAACAACAACAACAAAACCCGGGCTATGGGGGCTCAAACCGCCAAACCCCACCCCGAAACTACATATCACGCACCTACCGGCAGCGAGTTGAGGTTGTGTCTGAGGAGCAGGGAGGCCGCCTCCTCTAGGGACGCGTCCCGTGCGACGGTCACGATCTCGTCGACGCCGCGCCGTCGGCAGGCCGACGACGCGGCGCACTCCATCTTCGTTCGCACGCTGAGCAGTTCGCGCCACTGTCCAGCCGGAATGGCGCGTCCGTGTCAGTCGGCGGTGCGTCGTCAGTGCGCGACAAGGATGGGACACGGACATGGTGCTGGACGGTCGTCAGGACCCTGCCTAGCGTCAGCAGGTAGAGAACGTCGGCGGGTCGGTGGTCGGCGTCGGCGCCGAACACGGGCAGACGGTGCACCGAGTGGGAGCGCATCTGCCGCACGGCCGCGTACACGCTGCAGACGGGGCACGAAACGAGTTGTTTCAGTTTGTCTGTTTGTTTGTGTGGGCCTCTCTCACTGGTCACACATAATTGTAATTGACCGCTGCTAGTGAGAGAGGAGAGAGCTGAGACCCAGTCAGGGGGCTGGCTCCCCTAACGCAACGCGAAACGAACGAGTGAGGCGGAAAAGGCGAAACGAGTCGAGTAGCAAGCAAGTAGAAATGAATGGTACAGATTGTTGAGGGTTGAAGTACAACTACGGTCAGTAGAGTAGTCAAGCAAATTACTACAGACCTGTCATCAGCGGTGGCGTAGATCAGCCGATCGGCCACCCCCAGGACGACGTTGACTCTGTAGCGGGCCGTCTCGCGCTCCGCCAGCCACCAGGCGAGCGATCTATTTTTTGATCGAATTCTTCGTGTACCGAACACGCCTTAAATGGGCGCATTGGCGAGCACAGAATGGACTTAAAAGGGTAACAAACATGGTCTGCGTCAGTGTCAGAATAGGGGACAGGTGCACGTAACCCCCCAACTTTAGGCAATCCTGCACGATGAAAAGATTATCATCATACCCAAACGCACCTTCGATCCAACCTGCGCTAATGGCACCCCCCCCCCAACCACTGAATGTGCTCCCATGTTCCTTACGGTTTTTTCCCGAGTAGGGCATGCAAAAAGTTGACTGTTGTTAGAAAACGTGAGATTCCACCCCCCCCCCCCCCCACCCTGTCGAGTGTCGATGCTCAGTTGCACCTTAATGTACCCCCCCCCCCCCACCTCCAAGTCGTATTGTATGCATTGATTCCTCTGGCCAACCTGTTGTGCGCGTCATGGCACTGCACCTGCCGACAGTGGTAGAGCATGGTCAGGAATTCAGTCGCCGACAGCGCCGTCACGAACCGACGCTGCGCGCTGTCGAAGACGAGCGCGCAGTCTTCGGCCGCCGGCGCCTCGGACAGGGCGCGAAACGCCTGCGCGATCTGTGCGCCGCCGACAGCGTCCGTGCGTGCGTACGTGTACGCGTGTGGGTCGTGTCGACTGGGGAGGAGGGAGGGTGGAGGGAGGGGACCGTGAGTTGGTGGTCCAGGGCGACGACGGCGCCGGCGCAGGGCGCGAGGTCGTAGCACGTGACCGCAGACAGGTAGGCGCGCAGCGGCAGGCCAGCGTCGTCGGCGGCGTCGCAGCCGCATTCGATCGTCAGCTCGGCGACGCGCTCCAGGTGGAACGGGTGCGACGTCTGGCGGA
>JASAMY010002688.1:0-130378 GCA_030248085.1 Paralinhomoeus sp. GSCO2_6 | reverse complement strand
ATACAATTTCCCTTTTTCCAGCCTCAATTGTGACCTAGAAAATGCTTCATGTATGCTGAATGAAAACACAGCGCCGCAGGCAAAATTTGTGAATTTTTGGCTAAAAATACGCTTCAGTGACTCAAGGATTGGTCAGTTGGAGCAAAATAAACAGCGCCGCAGGCAAAATTTTTGACATTTGGACAATAAATGCTGCTCACAAGCCTAAAAAACACTTTGGGAAGTATGAAAAACACAATTCAGCCATAGGGGTAACCTGCAGTCAGTGCAGGATTGACCAAAGCTGGGGGGGGGGGGTGAGCTCCCCCCACTTTTTGTGCAGATTGACCGAAGCTGGGGGGGGCGACCCCTACCAACACCCTACCCAGTTACACCTATGATCAAAGTCGCTTCGAAAATCCTTTGGAAATGGGCGAGGGGGAGAGATTCTGGGCCCGCATTCTCTCTCTCTATAGGTGCCCACGGAAGTTTTGCCAGGAGACGGGTAGATCGCCAAATTTTTCGAAGGCAGGGGTGTGGGTAAATCTTGATTGCATAGTGGGAGTTTTATACGTCGGGATTGCACAAAAAACTTATTCGCCTAAAAATGTACCCAAAACGGTTCAAAACGTGATCTAAACCCCATTTCTATGTAGCTTTGAGCTGCAAAGTACAAAAAGACAGCGCCCCAGGCACATTTTTGCTATTTTCGTAAGACAAATTGGCTTGAAGTCCAGAAATGAAAGCCAGGGGTCGTCTCAAAAAGCTCCGGATAGGGTCTTCCATGGGAAGGGTATACCACCATACCTGTAACTGGGGGGGGGGTTGGGGGGCCCGCAGAATTTTTCCAACTCCCCCAACCCTCCCCCCAAATTTCCCCAAGGGATTTTCACTCAGTCTAAAACGATAAAGTGAGCAAAAAGTGGGTGTATTTCAGTGCTTTTCAGTTTTATATGACCATAAAACAGCTAAATAACACTGTTTAGACCCTATTAGCACCCTTTTTTAACCAAAAAGTACCAGTATAACTAAAAATATGGCTGGCTACCCCCCAATTTTTGCTCCCCCCCCAGAATTCGGCCATTTACTCCCCCCCCCCCCACTCTTCCAGACCCGGTTTCAGGTATGTATGCCACCCCCACCCCCTACTACCCTATACCCCCAAGGGCTCCTATGGCGCCCCCCTTGCAGGATGCAGGTATGTGTGACAGTAGACATACACTTGTGTGACATTCACTTTGATTCCAGCAAGTGGGTACGGTGCGTCGCGGCCTGTCGGCTCGTCTGTTCGGTCAGGACGTCGAGCTGCTGATCGACCTGACGAAGAACGAGAAAAATCACGGCCGGCAAGCGCCGGGAGGAGGAGCCCACCACGGCAAGTCTTGACGACGCCCACCCAGCCTCATTCTCTAGTTAGGCCTTTTTTTCTCCATCGGCAAGGTTGTTTTTCCGTCGAGACACGGCCCAGCGTAAGAATTGTTGAAACGCGTATGGCGGTGTTGACTCGCGTCCCCCCCCCCCTCCACCCCCAGTGAGCGTAGTTAGGGCAGGCTAATGAGGCCTGCTTAATCAAGCGTGAACGCGCCCCCCCCCCCCCCACCACTAGTTGCTATTCCGAACTTAGACTGTCACGCGCCCGCCCACCCATTACCTGTGGCGTAGCCAGTATTTTATTGGGGGGGGGGGGGGGGAGTCCAATTTCGGCCAAATTCTCAATTTTGCAACAGGGAGGCCCTGTCGAATTTTTTGGACATTGTGCCATTTCGGCTGGGGAAGCTTTAGACACTCTCTCATCCAATCTGTTTACACGCTTTGCGCTCATTTGTCTGACTACATTCGCACCAAAACGTTAGCAATGTTGTCAAAACGGTCGATTTCCGTGCTAAAAATAGCGCCGCAGGCAAATTTTTTAGAGTAGGGTAACGAACTTTCACGGTTTTTAATGCAAAACAATGCGCCGCAGGCGAAAATTTGGCTCTTTAGTGTCGTTTTTATCATTATTTGCATTGAAAATGATAAAAATGCCCAGATTGGCACTTTTGCAACAGAGGGTACCAAGTTAAAAAATTTTAGCTTCGGAGAATTTAGGGGGGGGGGGGGGGAGCTTCCCCCCTTCCCCCCCCCCCTTGGCTACGCCACTGCCCAGTACATGCGTGTGTGCGTGGCGCGCCCAAGCTAGTTTCCTTCGTGTTTTCGAACCGGCGGCGACGTGAGTGAACCACCGAGCTGGGTGGGGAGGGGGCAGGTGCGCACCAGGCAAATGGGTACCACACGAATATGAGCATTGGCGCGAGGAATATTCATCGTAAAGCGACGGCACACGCGTTGATGGCTATACGGCGCTGGAAGGCGGCGGCGCCTCGACGTAGGGGGGCGGCGCTGAAAGTTTGACGATCGGTACGCACGCGAAGTGCGTGTGCGCTTGAAAAGCGTTTTGGGCCGCCCGCTCGCTCGTTCGATTCTGCCAGCCATGCGAAGAAGCGGCGGTGCACGAAATTCGGCAGGCCGAAGCGCCTGTGGGTGCGCTTTCAGACGCAGGGACCTGACAAAGACGTCAAAGAGCCCGCGCCTCGCTCTGTCTCCTCGTCGACGTATCGATTTTGACGGCGACGCCGCCGACGACGACGACGACGGTGCTCACACATTCTTTCCGAGCGGGGCGCCGAAAACGCGCGATCGCTCACCGTCGAGCGGCTGCGGTTGAAGAGCCGTCGTGGGAATCAGCAGCGGCTTTGACGATGTCGTCGTCTCCGACGCGTCGGCGCCAAGGGCCCTCGTCGTCGGCGCCGGCGCTGCTGAAACAGGCGCGGCCGTCGGCGGCTTAGGCGGCTTCGAGTCCTCAACTTCACCGGGGATTCGATTAACGCACCGCGCTGACCGGCAGAGACTCGTTTCGCCCGACTGGCCGCCAAGGCCGCCGCCTCGGCCGCGGCGTACTGTCGGCGCTCGACACTGCGTCGGTAGAGACGGAAGAGATAGTAGGCGGCGCAGGCGAACAGCACCGCGCACAGAGAGACGCCGATCAGCAGAGCGGTCTGGTACCTGAAGGCAGATCACGCATAGCATGAGAATCTTAAAACAGGCGCAATGTCAATAATGAGATCGTTCTGCATATGTAACTCTTTCACACGCACGCGGCGTAAGCCTAGTCGTCGCAGGCTCACAGTTGCACCGTAATGCGCTCACGACGTGCGCGTGTGACTCATAAATATAGGGTGACGGTAGACACGTTGACATGTACGTGTGTGGGTGTCACGGTACTCGGTGAACAGCCAGCCCACCTCCTGAGGAAGAACTTCCACTCTCCGATCTGCTCGTCCCAGTGCAGCTTGCTGGCCGTCTCCGGGGTGCAGCAGAAGAACTTGGCTCCGGGATCGCCGACCTTGGGACAGCACTCGGTGTGCTGGGGCGACATACTCTGGCCCGGACACTGCGTCAGGTCGTCCGGACAGAACTTGAACGGGTCGGCCGCCACCCGATGCACGGCGCCTGCGCGTCGGTCGGCGTTGAAGACGGTCGAAGCACCATCGGCAGACGAAACTCACATGCTAAGGAGCCCACTGAGGCCACCACCAGCCGCTCAACCGCTGTCGTCCTCGCCATTCTGTCTCCGCCCTCAATGAGTAACAAGGCGTCGTCGACGACAACACGACCACTGTCGACGCGCGCGCACTGGCTCCTCGCCTCCGTCCGTTGTGTCGTCGTCGACGGCGTTTGTTTGGCGCGCTGCAAACAGTGTGGGATGCACACTACTGTGCACTGCCGCCAGACGCGAGAAAGAAAGGCCCAGCACCGATGCAATGCGAGCCAAAAACTGGTAGGCGCGGAAAGCGGCGACGGCGCGGCCGCGAGGAAAGGCGAGCTCGCTCCCCTCATCGTCGTCGGCTACGAGTGGCCCGTCGAGAGCAAGCCAACCGCCGACAAATCAAACGTCAAAATTGCGATGCAGCGCAGATGCAATTAGACCCGTTTTTTGGCAGGCGAGCGCGCGCGCACACAGCCCACGGCGGCAGACAAACTTATGAAATTGGTATGACACCTCGCTCATGGAACACTCATTCAACACCGTACTGTTCACTCGGAGATTACAAGAGCACATACGGTAGGTGTCATCAGGGACAGGTAGTGATGCGGGCAATGTACCCGCGAGCCGTAGCAGAGGACTAGAGCTAGCGACGGTGCTGGCACCGAAACGAAGCGACGGGGGGACGAGTTAGCGAGCGGAGGTCTCGCCTCGGCGCCGTTCGCGGCCGAGCGGGCAATAAAGCGGCGACCGTTAGGAGATTTATGCGGAGCGGACGGCCGCGCGCGGCGGCGCATTATTGCGAAGATCTTTATAACTTTCGTTCGGTTGGCCGGCCGGCCGGACGCCTCGCGTGTGTTGCGCCACCCGGCCGCTGTCTGTCCGTCCTTCCGACACGCTCGCCGCTGACGACCGACCGCGGCGACACCTGGCGGCTTGGACGAAAAGCTCGACGGTTCGATCGGATCCCAGAAACAAAGCCGTGTCGAGAATCGAGTCGGTTAGGAACGCTCCTCTATTCCAAAGTCACACTGACACAGCCGTACCTACACACACATACACAGACACACACACACACGCAGACAGACACACAGACACACACACACACACACAGACACACACAGACACACACACACACAGACACACACACACACACACACACACACACACACACACACACACACACACACACACTTGGGCGTCACTTGGGCGTCACTGTTTCCAAAGATCTTCGCTTTACTGAACATTGCAACCAGATTAGTAAGGCTGCTGGTCTAAGAGCTTCCGCAATACTAAACTGTTTTCACACTAGAGATTTGAAGGTGTTAAGAGTGTTATTTTGCGCGTTTGTTAGAAGCAGTCTTGAATATGCTTCCCCGTGTTGGAATCCGGTCATGGTTGGTAACACAAGGCAGCTGGAGTCAATTCAGAGAACTTTCACCCGAAATATTCCGCAACTACGCCACTTGTCATATGATGAACGGAGAGAGCGCATTGGTCTTCCCCTCCTTGAGCTGCGGCGGCTACATGCTGATTTAATCTATGTCTATAAAATAATTCACAAACAAACTTCCAATAATTTTGAAGATTTCTTTACCTTAAATAGTGACAGCAGAACGAGGGGGCATAATTTTAAACTCCGTCCACAGAAACACAATACTCAGTATAGAGCGCACTTCTTCTCCAATAGGGTCATTGCTGCTTGGAATGCCTTGTCGGAAGGAACGGTCAACTCCAAAACTATCATTACATTTAAACATAAACTCCTAAAGGAAAACTTATCCCAATTCCTAAATGGTTAGGTTATAAAATCACCTTTTTGGTGTCACCTAGCCATGTCTCGCACGTGATAACGTAAACAGTTGGCGGGCGTAGCATTCCCATCCCTCCTATTTGCTAACTGTGGACAATTGCACTTTGTTTGTTGTGACACATGTGTACCCAATTCGCTCGCTCGCTGTGCTTCGCCTTTGTGCCTTTGTAATGTCGTACACCGTGCTTCGACGAATAAAAAAACAAACAAACAAACACACGCACGCACACACACACACACACACACACACACACACACACACACACACACACACAACTACAGTGGGAGACGCAATTGATACGACATGGCACCGCGCAAGATTATTTCCGTCCGGTGCCCAATTGACTTCTTTCATTTACAGAGCGCAAGCTTGCCGTACTGTTTTGTTGTTTGTTGGATAAGGGCAACGCTATGAGACGGCCAAAATCGCGCATATGAAGCATATACCCATATTCATGACGCCTTCCTGTCTAGAGGCACTAGCACGAGGGCCGCCAAAAACATTCGGAACAACCGTCATCTGCAATCCAAGGCAGCGACAGCACGAGAAAATCCATTAGCAGGGAAGTCCTCGTTAGTGGCTCCATCAAGAATTGAACCCAGACCAGAACCATGCGCACATGAAACCGATCCTCTACCACTACACCACAGCTGCCCTGCAATGCGATACAAGCTTTACTGATTCCTTCACGCATGACCGATACTGATGGTTTCAAATGCTGATTCTTGTTGCCAATACTGCTAGCCAATAGCGAGCAAAGGTTAGCATTTTGTCTCAATTGGTACCAGCTGTAAATCGTACATGTCAATGCTACCCAAGAGATTGGAATACGACACACACCCTACAATCAACAACTTCAACATCCGAGCTAAAATGTTCGAATGATGCACCCCAATTCTATGGACTGTCAGCAACCGAGGAGTCAAAGTCCAAGTTTTTTGCTGACGATCTCATCTATACATAGCTCAGGTCGGCTGCCAGTGCTGCCGATGAGGAGAAGATTCAAGACGACGTCTGCAAGATTAGTGGCTTCTTTCGTGGGATACATCTGCAGCTGAACCCGCCCAAGGTCCAGGTGATGGTGCTGGGGCTGCACGCCACTGCGCCGCAGTTTTCCAGGCCTTTTCTACTCGAAGATCAACCCCTACAGGTCGTCAATGAGGCCAGGTACCTGGGCGTCCTGCTAGACCGCAGACTCTCCTACACCGCGCACATCCAAGCAGCCACCACCAAGGCGCGTCGGGCCATTGGCGTCATGAACCGCGTCCTGTGCAACAAAGCGCCAGTCAGTTGTCTATAGCGGGTCTACTTTACGTGCATTCTGCCGGCCTTGTTGTACGCGGTGGAAATTTGGCTCCCTGCCACAAAGCAGTCCATAGGAAAGGTAGAGAAGATCCAACGGCAAATGGCGCGCTTGTGTACAAATATCTATGCCCTGCCATACACCGAGCTGCTGGATAGGTTGTAATGGCCGTCCCTGTGGCGTCTCGCGCAAATACGTACTTCGCTTGTCGCTATTTTACAAATTGCACTGGCGGATGCATTACCTTCCCGATGGCTATCTCATTTTTTCTTTTTCCCGATTTTCCCCAATGCTTCGCGTTGTCTACGTCCCTTGGGATGTGTTGGGATTGGCCAAATAAAATCAAACCAAACCCAAACCAAGTCAAAACCGTAAGCGAACTTGTGGTGTGTTGTGTACGCCATGTGCTACCGTCACAGAATTGTTGTATCGGCTTTGTCTACAATGCATACCTACCTATAGCACCGCCACCGACTGGGTTCCGCCGTGGTGTACAGATAGGCGTTGTGCTGCGCTGTGGAGTGCGGTGCTTGTCGGTTCAGCGCAACAACGCGCACATCTTCTTCAACAACACCGAACAAAGCGCTTCTCCGGACGCCGCCGTCGTCGTCGTCAGCGCGAGGGCAACGAGAACATCTAGGAATAGTTGGCCGCGCAGATTTAGTGGCCCGGCCTCTTGCGACGCAGCGAGAGCGTGTTGCGCCGGAGCCAGGCCTTGCGCCGACTGCCGCCCTTGGTCTGCGAGAAGCGGTGCCCTGAAGTTCCATGCGTCGACACCGACGGACGGACAGAAGGACACAAGTCGACGACGCACCCTTGCCCAGGCCGCGCGACTTGCGGCCAGCAGACGTGAGGCCGCGCAGCTCGCGGTGCTTGTGCACCGCCTTGCAGATCCATTGCGTCTCGGCGCAGCGCCGAATCGCCTTGTGGAACGGGTCGACCAAGATCACCTCGAAGAACTTGTACGTCGAGTCCTGCCCAACCCAGTAGCTGTTGAGCACGCGCAGCGCGGCGCACCGACGGCCCACGCGCTCCTATGATTCTTTTTTATTTGATTTTCTTCGTGGGCTTGCAAAATTTCGATTTCGACACCGCACCTCGGCGACGGACTGGTGGCTGCGCTTGAACTTGAGCTCGTTGACGCCGTGCGTCTTCGGCTTGCCGTAGGTCTGGCCCTTGGTGACCGGTCGCTTGCGGCCGCCGCGGCGAACGCGCACCCGGTAGATGACGAAGCCTAGGAAATATAGTGAAATCGATAAATTTACAAAATAAAATTTGTATTCGAAGGGGCGTGAACCCTGCTTGGCGCGGTAGCCCATGCGGCGCGCCTTCTCGGGCCGCGATGGCTTGGGCACGCGGTGGACGGCCGACAGTTGCCGGTAGTGCCACGTCCTGCAAAGAAAAATATGAATAAAACCGACGATTTTTAAAATAAAAATAGTTCTACCGAACGCGCAGAAGGAAGCGCATGACGTCGGACTGCTTCTTGCGCCAAATCTCGTTCATGTACTTGTAGGCGCCCATGATGTCTCGAGTTCCGAAAAAATCTAAAAAAAAATCAACAACCTACATGCGCAAGCAGAACTCTGCGTATATTTACCGTGTTCTGAGGTAATTACGCAAATTTTGCTTGAGCGCGTTGCAAATGGTTGCGCGGAAATTTGATTTACAATTAATGCGAACGTTGAATGGTTGGCTTGCTTGACGAAGTCTCAAAACGGTCGTGTCGTCGCATTGATGCTGTGTTTTGGGTCTTTCAGTCGGTGCAGAACAGGAGGATCTGAGAGCATTTCTGTCTAGAGATGAACTTTTGAGAAAGAATAAAATAACATGAAGATGCGCAGTTGGTTTATGCTAATTACGGTGTTGGCTTTCGTCTCTCTTGTGCTCATTTACCGCAAATGGCTGCCATTGTCTGAACTGGCTCAAGCGCAGCTGCCCTGCGATTGCCCTCCGCCTGCTGTGGCGAAAGTGATGGAGGGCGTAGTGATGGACTCTAAGCCGGATCTCCACAAAAACCTTTTGGTCAAGTTGGCTCGCGAACTCTCGAGGGAGATTATGTCATGCCATGGAGTAGTACTAGTAGTAGTAGAACCATTGTAAAATCATGCATGTGTCGGTCCACGTCCACTTATCCAGCGCGTTGTCAACGGCATGACTAGTCTCCTAGTGCGCACCGATACGCGCGCAGTGGAAAAACGCTGGCCGAACTGAACGCCGCGTACCTGACAGTTGGCCAGCTATTGAATCTCTACGACGAGGACACGCAAAAGTTGGAACCTCTCCCCTTGTGGCAGTCCGATCCGACGGTAGTCGACGCCGACGGCGGGCAATCTTTACCCGCTGCCACAGAAAAACTAGCCCAGCTGCCGGATGCCTGTCCCGAGTGGTACCCGGGCATGATGTCCGGCTATCCGTTCTACCACGACAACGGATACCAACCGAATCCCAACTGCACGGCGAGGCCGGGTCGCGAAGTGCTGACGGTCGTCCTCAACGACCGGCCGGCCACGCTCAGCGAAGCGCAACTCAAGCAGATCACGACAGCGCTGGCCAAGGAATATCCAGGAATCAAAGTCGTCGTCGCGACTGCACAACCGAAAAGGGTTCGACGTCGACTGCACCCGTCCCCCTGTCGTACCCCATCTCGATTTTTTTTTTTGGGATAACCCTCTCCCGGCCTTCCATTTTTTGGGATATTCCGGCCTTCATCGTTTGAACACCAAACAACAAAATTCCTCGTGCACTTTTCTTGTATCTTTTGCTTCCAACCAACAACTAAATGGTGTCCAGTAGGTCATATTTTTACGCTTTCAGTACCATTTTATGCGACATTTCGGTGCAGAAAGTCCATGACCCGATTCTTCCCCCCTCTTCCAAAAACTGGCGATTCCCAAGCTTTGCCCCACTTTTCATGGGCACCTATAGTGTCGCTGTGTGCTGTGTCCTGTCGCGTGACGGTCCACGGTCGTCGTCTAGCTCGAGTCGTCGCTGGCGGCGGCGTCGAACGCGTCGGTGGAGGTGGTGGAGGTGGCGGCGGACGCGAAGGACGGCGCCGTGTGGCAGCGCGTCATCGACCGGGTCGGCACCAAGTACGTGGTCGTGGGGCGCGACTTGGAGCACTTCGACAACTCGTCGCGCTTCGAACGCCATCTGCTCATGCTCTCCCGGGCCAACATGGACCTCGTCGGTGCGCGAAAAAGCGCCCTGCCCGTGTTTTGTTGTTGTCGTTGGGTTGAGGGCGACGCTAGGAGACGGTCAATGGCCTATATACCCTTTCGTCCCCATGACGCCTTCCCGTCTGAGGCACACATCAAAATGGCCAAATGCGTTCGGAAGAACGCCAGCTGCAATCTGGGGGCAGTGGCAGCACGAGAGAATCCAGTTGATAGGGAAATCCTCGTTACTGAGTCCCTCCAGAATCGAACCCGGAACCATGCGCGCAGGAGGCCGATTCTCTAGCACTAGGCCATCGCTCCTCGCTCCTTTCCCCGATCGCCCATCCGGCTGAATCCCGATGCCTGAAGCCCGTTAGGGGAGCCAGCCCCCAGGATCGGGGATCGGGCTGACTGGGTCTCATCTCTCACTAGCAGCGGTCGATTGTGACCAGAGAGAGAGGCCCCCGCAATCATAGAAGCGGCCCACACACAAACAAACAAACAAACAATCCTTCTGGTTTCCGGCTCCTCTAACCGGTTCGCCGACGGCCGGTGGTTCCGCGGCGCTTACCAGTTCGCCCTGAAGAACTACACGCTGCGACTGGTGGACGGCTACGACCTCTCGTACAACTCCTGCGTCTACGCCGACTACCTGGGCGGTGGGCCCTTCGCCGCTCGCACCGCCTTCTTTCGCGAGTTCGTCCTCGACCCCCAGCTGGACGGCGAGATGGTCTTTGCCGACCTCTTCCTAAGGCTCAGGGCGGCTGATAGGTGAGGTCCTTGTTAACACTTAAAAAACGGTTTGACAGCCGACAACGCGCAGGTTCAAGACGATGGTCTGTCCGGACGTGATGTCGTACACGTCGGTGAACGAGCTGCACTTGTTGCCGAGGGAGGCGTGGCTGCCGGTGGCCGTCAAGCACGTGATCAACAGAGTCGTCCTGCCCAACGGCGCCGAGCACTGGTTCGACTGCGCCGAGACGAACACCGCCTGCGACTGGAAGGGCGGCATCGTCGTGCCGCTCTGCTGCATCGTGGTCCGTGCGCGCGTGTGTGTGTGTGTGTGTGCGTGCGTGCCCATGCGTGCGTGCGTGTGTGTGCGTATGTGCGCGCGTGCGTGCGTGCCTGGAGTCGCCCCACTCTCTAGGAGTTGGCCCAGGTGACCAAGTTCATGTTCCGCCAGTTCCAAGCGGCAGGTGTTCCTGTGGAGGTGGAGGGCGGCACCGGCGTGGGAGTCGTCAAGGTGCGGTAGTAAAAAAGATATCTTTTAAGAGCTTCATTATTCTTTAACCGCGTTATCTTTTTGTTGACACACCATACATCGCAAGGCCGTCATAGGAAACAATGAATATCGAGCGGGGTTTTTGGGTGATGGGAGGGGGGAGGGTTCCGTCAAGTTCTCGTGACTAACAGGAAAGGACACCCGCACTCCCAGACGAGGAGCGAGGTGCATTCCTTGCCCAAGGGTTTTGGTAACTCCGTGCTGGGGGTCGAAGCCCCGACCGCGAGCGCGCCGACCGACGCGCCCTACCACTGTGCTATTCGCTGACACACCTATTGTTGTTGGATTAGGGGCAACGCTAGGAGAACGGCAACGGCAAAGATAGCATACCCATCGCCATGACGCCTTCCCGTCTACAGCCGCATAATTAGCCACAGACATTCGGAAGAACGCCATCTGTCATCTGGAACAGCGACAGCACGAGAAAATCCATTGTTGACAAGGAAATACTCCATCAAGAATCGAACCAGCAGCGCGCGTCGTCGCTCGAGAGGCCGATTCTCTACCACTAGGCCATACGCTGCCCAAGACACCTGACCTGACCACACACCTACACTCTCAGATGTACGGCTTCCTGCCCTGGGAGCGTGACGCGGACGTCAATTGGTACGCCTATAATTACACGGTTTTGCGCCATTTGGTGCCCACCTTTCGTCGTCGCGGTTATCAGCTGATAGAGCAGCCGACCGATTACTCTGGCTGTCTGGTGCACGCCTACTCGGTGAATTGCGGCTATTTCTCTCTGAAAAGCGCCCACTGGCGTCTCGAGCTGTGGGGCGGCAATACGCTGGGCACCTGGCACGGACGGCGCTATTTGGGCGTCCAAAACGAGACGCGCGTCCTACTGGACGGCCTCTGGGTCACGACCTATCACAATCCAGCCCTGACTTCGCGCAACATGTATGGGGACGACATTTTCCAGCACGTCGAGCACTGGATCACGCTAGGTACGGTAGCTAGCAACACCCCACCTACCCCTCCCGGACCACGCGAAAAGCGCTTGCAGGCTTCAAGACCGGCTGGGTGCAGCCGCCCTCGGGCAGCTTTATGAACTGTCCCCAGAAGGGCTTCCACAGCTGCCTGTCGAACTACCTGCCAGTGGGCAACATTCAATTCATGGAGCCGTGGCTTTAGCGCGCTCGTCACACGGCCCTTAGAGGCTCGCTACTTTAGCCACTCTAGGCGGTATTGTACACTACACTGGCACAATTTCCGACTGCTATTCTTTTGGATATTGTAAATGTTTTGTCTTCCAAAACGATCCACATGTGGCATAGCCGTTCGTGTCATATGGCCAGTTTGATAGGCATTTGATAGGTGTGCGCCAGTTTAATGACGAATGTCTTCCGTCATATACGTGTCTTGCCCACGAAAATGGACTCGGGTGGGGGTAGGGGATAGTGATACGGTACTTAGCTTTTTTCTTGAAAGAGGGCGGGAGGGGCTGGACGGCTTTTTACCCGTTGCAATTTCATTTTGATGAATTTTTTTGCGCCTATAGATGTAATTACAAAAGGGCACACCTGATGAAAGCCAATTCTATGTAGGTTCGCAGCGAAGCCTACGGTAAGGCCAGTGGGGGCATAGGGATTTTGAGCGGATAGGGTCGGCTTGGGTGTACTCCCCCCCCCCTATCTATGGGCAGGGCACGTACGTCTCACATCACACAGTTCTCATCAAGATATTGCAGTGCCAGTGACTGTTGCTTTTAGGCGGTGTGGTGTCATTGTAGGTGAAACGCCATTTCTTCCCTCGTGTTGAAACGTCGTTGCTTTGGGTACTTTTGTCTTGCTTCCTAAGGTTTTTGTCTGCAATTGCCGTTGGTTGTTCACACGGAAAGCATGCTTGTGCTGTGTGCGTGCAGCCGAGCCTCTGCGTCCATACCCTGGCGCGGGCGGGGGGGGGGTGGCGCGTCTCCCAAGATGTTTTCTAGCCTTTCAAACGATATAAGTGAGTAAATTTTAGCGTTTTTCAGTGGTTTCAGTTTATACGACCAAAACAGCAGAATAGCACTACTTTCGACTTTTCATTACCAAAAAGTACCTTCGATGCTATTTTTCCATTCCGGACATCTTACACCCCCCCCCCCCACTCGGCCAGAGGTTGCGGGTCAGGTAGGTTTGCGTGCCCCTAGTGCGTCGTGTGCAGAGCAGACTACAAAACTACAAAACAGGCAGCTTGTTCCACGGTTTACAACAAAGCGTCACTTGGGGTGGCGGTGGGTGGGGGTGTCAGCACGCATCGGCAATACCGCTGATCGGTGCTCTGTCGACAAGCCTGTGGGCCGAAGCGCTAGCAAAAGTACCATCGATTGAATTGGTGGGGGGGGGGGTGCGGCACAGGCGACGTAATAAATACACGTAAAGTCGCTCCCGTTTATCACAAGTGCGCGTCAAGGTCCAAAGGGGGCGGAAAGGAGGGGGCAGGCGGGCGGGGGCACCCTAGCGATCGGCAGACGAAGCGACGGTCCTTTCTTTCGACTTGGAATTAATTGATTCATTGCGGCTTTGCGGTGCGTTCTGCAAAAGGTGTATGCATGCGAATAATGTAATGTACAAGTAACCCAGTAAAATCGGCTATAAGCGCCTGCCGAATTTAGCCCCCTCCCCTTATAGCCGCCACCCCTATGACCCATTTGAGTTGATAGTTCCCTCTGTATTTAGCGGCCCCCTGTTACAAGAAGAGCACCGTTTGTAAGATACCGTAAATCTTCCAATAGTGCCCCCGGGGCACTATACTTTCAACCTCGCTCTACCCAGGGGCACCATTGGAATTTTGCGTTTTTTAGGTGATTAACAGTTCAAGTTCAAGTACCTGAAATCATACCTGTAACCGGGTCTGGCAGAGTGGGGGTGGGGGGTAGCTGGCCGATTTTGGGGGAGGGGGTCTCTGGAGCCAAAAGTGGGGGGGGGTAGCTGACCATACTTTGACTTATACTTATACTTTTTGGTCAAAAAGTGGTATAAATAGGGTCTAAACAGTGTTATTTAGCTGTTATATGGTCATATAACACTGCAAAGCACGGAAAAACACCAACAGTTACTCACTTTTATCGTTTTAGACATGACGAAAATCCTTTGGGAAAATTCTGGGGGGGGGGGGGGGTCGGGGGGGAGTTGGGGGTGTTGAAAAACTATTGGGGCCGCCCAAAGCCCCCCCCCCCCCCAGTGACAGGTATGCCTGAAATGCCATTCATTTATGGGCGCAGCGGTGTACACACAACTTCTACATCAGGAGTGCTTGATTTGTGTCCCTGAATAACGCAAATCGTATGGCACTTCTTCCCCCCCCCCCCGGGGGCAGTATTGTAGAGGGGGCAGTAAAGGAGGATTTGCGGTAGGCGCCCTGTCGCTTCATATCGATTTTACCGTAACAATGTGCGACATTTCAATTAACGTCGTGGTGACATCGTGCCGACATTGATAGCGAGTTGTTGGGTGTGCAACTATGGAGAGTGGACCAACATTGCCCAGATGAATTTCTACTGTACGCACTAACTTCCACAAAACCTTCGCTCCATACAGTCGTATTAACGGCACTTGAAACATTCGTGAGAGTAGCGACCGACCTCCTAGGGGCGACACGCGGTGCTTGGCCCTGGGCAGTGGCTGGGGCTTGGCCAGCCCCTGCCGCTCGAAATTGGCTAGCATGTCCATGACGGTGTTGCGCTTTCGCTGCGTTTCCGACTCCGTCGCCGACACCCCCTCCGCGCACTCCACCGACAGCTCCTCTGCACAGCGGACATGCGCAGAGGAGAATCGAATCCGAAGAGGGGGGGGGAGGGTACCTTTGCTCTGACTCATGGCCATCGCCTTCTGCTGAGGCACGGACGTCTTGTCCTTGAGTTCGGCCGTGCTTCGAAAGTTGACCTTCTCCGGCAGTCCTAGACTTTCAAATTTTGAGAGGCGCCCACATATTAGTCAGTGACAACAGGAGTGAACCCACTCGGCTTGCCGGCCGGTTTGGGCGGCTTGTGCGCGGGCAAGGGCGGCGGCGCTTGCGGCTCGGACGCAGCGGCGCCGGGGACAGCGGGAGTCGGGGACAGCGCGCCCTCCTGGCTCTTGGCCAGGCGAGGAAAGAGCCTGGGAGGCTGCGACGACACCTCGTCGGCCGACGCTCGCGGGGACGGGGACGGTCGTCGCTGCCGGTCCGTCGACGACGAGTCGTACATGCCTGCAGAATCGATTTTTTGGGGTCATGCAAAAGTGAGTCACCGCACCACCACCCACTCTTGCTCATGGCGGCCGTGTTGACCGCCAGCTGCTCGTCCACCCGTGCGGGCGCGCTATCCCCCGCCGCCTTGCTAGCCGGTGTATCGGAGCCAGTATCCGAAATTTGACCTTCCGTCGGTTTCTCCGCGTCCGTTTGTGACGACGACGAGCTGTCGGCCTTGAGCGGCGTCGGCGGCAGCAGCGCCGTCGGCAGGAGCGGCACTTTTGGCGATACGGACCTATTTCACAAAATTTATTCGAAATTTTCGTCGGTAGCAAATTCGCGGGGCGCCGGCAGGGCGCACCTGGCGACGTCACGATGACCTTCTTCGTCCTCCTCTCGAATCACCGCTCCGTCCGTGAGCGGCTTGAAAAAGGCGTCGACCCCGGCGGCCAGCGCCGACCGGCCCGCCTGCTGCTCCACGACCCGCGAGAGACGGACCTGCGGAGGGCGGCGGTTGCCCAGACGCGGCCGCGACGCCTGCGCGTGCTTGAGACGCGTCGGCTGCGAGCCGTCGACGCTGTCTTCTGCCAGAGGGAGAGGGGGCCCATATTTGGTGGGAGGGGGGGGACCAGATTTCCAGACGACGAACACACTCACCGGCGCCGGATTCCAGGTCGTCGTTCTGCGAGACGCGCGTCGAACCGTCCATGGCGACGCCTGCAAGCCACGCAAAGGCGAGCGTCAAACGACCCTCGACGACTATTAGAAGTGCTGAAAGCGCACCGCCGGATGAAAACTCCTCCGAGCTGGTCATAGCGCCGTCGGCCAGCTGCGGCTGCAGCAGATCGGCCAGCACCTCGCCGTCTGAGCGCGCAATCGCAATCATCTCTGAGCGCGACAGCTCAGACAAAATTCGACGCACGAACGATGGACTTGGGCCGGCTGTTGCGCTTGAACTGGAACCGCTTGCGCTTGTCCTGAAGGCGATGACGACGCGATGCTGAACTCGGAATCAAAATTCAAATTTCAAAATCGAACCTTCGGCGTCGCGTTGTTGGGCGAGGGGTTCGAGAGCTGCGAATGGCTCAGACTTGACGAGCGGTTGTAGTGGCGCTAAAAGTGTTGTAGTTGCTACTGCTCCATGCGTGCGTGCGCGCGCCAAATCAAACAAATTCACCAGCTGTTTGGAAGCGGTCGTCAGCTGGTTGGCGAATTCGTGAATCGCCTTCTCGGCCGCAGCGCAGAGCATCGTCGCGCCCACCGACCTGCAAGCGGAGTCGAAAAAAAATCGACATTGCCTGGCGGGTGGGGGGGGGGGGGCGAACCCGTAGCTCCGTTGTGCATCGCTCTTGAAGGCTCCGACCATCGCCTGCCAGTCGTAGGCCGACTTGCGCGTCAGCAACTCCGCAAAGTCCGCCTGGAACTCCTCCGAACCCAGCACGTCCAATTCCCCGTCCTTCGACAGCGCCAGTATCGCGTCTCTGTTCGCCTAAAACGACTTTTCTCTGTCTTCGAAATCACGCACGCACAGCGCTTCCGCCACATTGACGCCCTGCTGTTGGCTTTGGGACAACGCTAGGAGGCTCAGGCAAATTAATTAGCCCAAGACGGCTGTTTGCGCAGTCGGGCTAAGGCGTTGGCTCCAAACCGCAAGGTGCGGAGTTCAATCCTCAGCGTGGCAAGACTGCCAAATAACAGTAACCCCCTTGGACAAGGGGCTCACGCCAAAAACTGTGCCCCCTGGTCGCTGTTCTCATCGGTCTTGTAGAAGGCAGAGGTACCCAAGGACCCGTGCGGTCCCCCTCTCGCCTGAGACTTCGGTCTCGAACTTCAAAAAAAAAAAAGACATTCGGAAGAACGCCGTCTGTCATCTAGGGCAGCGACAGCACGAGAAAATCCGTAATAGGGCAATACTCGCTTTAGTGGCTCCATAAAGACTCGAACCCAGAACCGCACGCGCAAGAGGCGAAATCTCTACGACTAGGCCATACCATGACGCGCTGCTCCAAGGCTTCCGTCAGTTCTGCTCCAAATCGCAGCACCGCCCGGCCCACGTCGTCGCCGGTGCGCGTGACCTCGTCCAGTAGGCTCGACAACGACTGCAAGTGCGCGTGAATCGACAACGCCTAAAATTCGACCTTAGGCCTAAAGGCGCACCGCCTGACAGGTCTCGGCCTGCTGGACCACGTCCCTCAGCGTCTCGGCGGGCCAGCTGCCGGCGTCCTTCGACTCGGCCAGCGCCGCCCTCGCGTTCGCCACGGCGCGCGTCAGCTCCTGATGACGTCATGACCAATTTGTTAGCAATGGCAACACGATTAGGGAACGGGAACCGCAACCCAGTGGGCTACTAATCCCCCTGGACAAGGGATGCACGCTCTCATTGCGGCCTGAGACTTTGCCGTAAGACTGGCGCCCCATCTAATTCAGCCGGTTGCCGGGCTATTGGGAATCTGTCACCGCTCGGTGTCAAAGCAAAAGTGAACACAACAACGCACATCCTCCAAGTTGCCGAACGTGAGCCGCGACTGCGTGGCGAACGCCCTGTCGACTTCTGGGAGGGTCGAGGAGGGCCGCTGAGAGCGGAGTTGCGCGTTCCGGTAGAGGTACGTTTGCAGCTGCAACAGAAAAAATTGAATGGTGCGTGAGTGTGAGCAGCCGACGACGCCACGACAGCACGCACCTGAGCCAGCGCGCTGGGCAGCTTGACGCGCTCCCCCTTCGCCATGGCGTCGGCGGCGTCTTGCGCGGGATACGGGACGGAGGTGAGCGTGAAGTTGCTGAGGAGAATACGCCGACCCCTAGGCCTCTCACAAATGGCGCGCACAAGGGCGACTCACCTCTTGAGCGCGTAGCACAGGTCGAGCACGCCCTCCAGGCCCACGCCGTTGCGGTCGATCTTCAGCTCGGCCAGGGTCGAGTTGAGCTGCAGCGCCTTGGCCAGCAGACGCAGGCCGAAGTTGCCCACGTCATTGCCCTCCAAGTCCAGTCGACGCAGCGAAGGCGCCACCGCGAGCGCGTTGAGCAGCGTCGACAGTTGCAGGCCCAGATGGCAGTCGGATAGAGACAGCGAAGACAGAGCCTGGAATTGAAAATGGTTCTGTGCGGGGCGCTAAGGCACATCCCTGATGCGTAATACGTCCCTTCTCCCACTGCGAGATGCGATGTATAGTCATCAAACGGAGGCAGGCGGCGGCGTTGTCGCTCTTGACATTCGCACGCCCACCCACAGTCACGGTTCAAGCAATCGACTGCGGTTAACACCCCCGCGCGCAACCGAACGTTGGCAGAAGGGGGGGGGGGGCGTACATGTCATTTGTTCCGTCGTCGCGCCCTTTATCTCGCACCACGCTGCGAACGACTCGCGTTGCGCCAATCGGCACGCGCAGTTTTCTTGCCGCCGACACAACCCCCGAACAATCCGACTGCGGAGGCAGCTGGCGACTATCCATCCGGCGAGATGGCAGAGGCGGCCACTGCCAGACCGCTCACATCTGCTGCCCCCCCCCCTCTTCCTTGGAATATCTCCCACCTGTTCTTCATCATTGACCAGCTTGACCAGTTCTGCCAGCACAGCGCCTAGCGCCTTCGCCTGACTGGGTTTCTTGAGTTGGACGAAGTTGGCGCCGCCCAGGTCCAGATTCAGGAGCCAGTGCATCTTGCACAGTTCCTCCAGCAGCGCCTTCAGCTCCCAGTCGAAGCCTGCACGCACGCACGCACGCGCTGACACGGGTTGACAGAAAACACATGCAGGAACCGTTGTCGCGCAACGCCAGACTGGCGACGGCCTTGCAACTGGACAGACAGGTAGATAGGATCGTCGCGCAGCCCCGGTCCTGCGAGCACGTGCCGCTCAGGTCCAAATGCAGACCGGACAGCGACCGGTTCGCAGTCAAGCCCAGCAGGAGGCTCCTGCAAGGGGGGGACGTAATTTTTCATCCCCCAAAGCTGCCGAGAATACTACCTCATAATCTCGGCTTGCATGGGCGTGTCGGCAAGACTGACGCTCTGGAAGAAGCTACCCAGTTTGAACAGCGAACGCATAGACAGCACCGATAGCGCCATACCTCGAGGCAAGCGGCCGACTTGAAATACTCTCGGAGATGCGGGGCCGCGTCCGTCCGGTCACCGGACTCCTTGCGACTGGATTTCAATTTCGGAAACTGACAGCTCGAGAGGTTGAGCGTACGCAACTGCAGGCCGCCATGGGACAAGGAGCTCCAAATCTAGACATGGGAGGGGGGGGGGGCGAAATCACTTGCTCAGCAGACAATCTCTAGCTGAAGACTCGAACCTTGTCGAGTACCAGGCCCGTCTCGGCAAGATTCAGCTCCTGAAGGGTGTCGCCGCAGTGGGCGAGCAGGCCGTTCAGGTCCTGCAAGGGTGGGGGGGGGGTCCACATCGCCACACAGGGGGCGGTGGGGGGGGGGGGAAGGGGCTCACAGTGACTTCCTCCTTGAGCTGGTTGCCCGACAAGTCGAGTTTGGCAAGGGCGAATTTGCCGAGCTGCGCAGAAAAGAGCGCGTCGCCAAACGCGTTCACGGACTTGAAGCCCAGCGAGCAGTGGGAGAGCCGCAGCTCCGTGACGAGCGACAATCGGCCCTTGGCGGAGACGACCCCGCTCAACGTCGCCATCGCTGCAACGAGTGCGCAGCACTCTGAGGGACAGAATACGGACACAGAATCGAACCCCACCCTTGGCGTCGTCAAAGCAATTCTTCGACAGGTCTATGGACTCGAGCGGCAGACGCGCGTTCTCGGCTAGCACCTTCGACAACTCCGCGACAAAGTCCCTGAAAACAGCACCCGTAAAGCGATTTTCATCGCAAGGCGGGGGGAGGGGACAAAAAACCCCTCGACACCTGCCGAGTCCGCAGTCGAGCAGCTGCACACGCTTGAGACAGGTGGATCGTCTGAGCACCCCCAACACGACGTCCAGCAGCTCCGTCGACATGCGCAAGCCCTCGATCTCCAGGCCCGTGAAGTAGTTCGAGTACTGGAGCACCGCCACTATGGGGATCAGGTCTCTGAACCGACGGGGGTCTCCTCATGGGGGGGGGGGGGGGGGGGGCGGGGGGGGGTCACTTGGGCAGCAGGTGCGTAAAGTCGAGCAGGCGAAGCGTCCGACAGCCGTGGTAGGCGTAGATTTTCTCCACGTCCCAGACAACCTCGTCGCCGAAGCGCTCGCCGTAGAAATCGCACAGAGCGGCGTAGGTGCGCTTGAAGCTGTCGCAAGCGAACACGGGCTGCGTCGGAGGGAACGCGGAGAACTCCTCGTAGAGCGAGCTCGGTGACAACGCGCACAGCGACCTGTGGATGGAACAACACAGAATCTGGTGAACGGACGCCCAAGCTCTACACCCCCGCCCCCAACAGAGACGGGGGCAGCGCATGGACTAGTGGTAGAGAATCGACCTCACGCGCGCAAGGTCCTGGGTTCGATTCTTGAGGAACGTGCTGTAACGAGGCTTTCCTTATGAATGGAGTTTACAATGGAATTCTTCCGACTGTCTTTAGCCGCCCACTGGGGTACTGGGGAAAGTCTCAAGACAGGAGGGCGTCATGTACTCATGTAGCTGGGCACCCTATATAGGACATTGACCGCCACCTTAATCCAACAACAAGAACAACAAGAATACACCGCCCCCCCCCCACCGAATTTTGTCATCCGACGACGGGAAGTAGTGCTTGAGACAGCGCAGCAGCTCGCGTGCCAGCTCCGCGCCGCTGCAGGCAGCGTCGAGAGAGCGCAGAAAGACGCGTTTGCCATCCTCCAAAGTGAATTTCACCTGCCAAAATGTCCCTGGTTTAAAATTGGACCCCCTGGAGAACCACTAACGACCCTGAGTGCGAGCCCACCTCGTCCACGCCGCCGCCCACGGCGATCGTGCGCACCGACAATATGTGAAAGGACAAGTCCAACTGAAAAAAAAATAATAAAATAAAATAAAATCTTAGAGAAAAAAAAAGAATGCGGGGGAAAATGAGCTGGCCTTGAGCTTGTGCGCGCGGCCGTCCTTGCAAGAGAATATAAAGACCCGGAATTTGGAAATGACCTGCAAAAAAATGCACTGGATAACGAATGTCACGTGACGTCACAGGATATGCGTGTCACCCACCAGAATTTTCTGCTCGTACTTGTCTTGCTTGTAGCCGCAGTCGAGTCGAGCGATAAAGCGCGTGTCCCAGAACTTCGGGCCCAGGTACTGCTGCGGGTTCTCTGAATTAATTAGACTGGGAGTTAATTAACAGGCTGGCATCGTAAACCAGCACTCCCTGTAGATCGGAGTCGACGTCCAGTCACATACCTACCAGCACGTGGGGATATACCCCCCCCCACCGCCTGTCGGGCAGCCTCCCTCCCCCAGCCTTGATTTTCTGATCTTCATCAAGCTATTTGCCTTCACACAATTGGCGACTAACCCCTCCCCCCCCCCTCGACCAATTTCTAGAGACCTATTATCAAGTCGGCAGTCTACGCGCGTACGCAATACGGATTGCGGAAGAAGCGTATCGTGCCCAACCAACAAAAGAAGGGGTTGTGTAAGGAGCTGAGCTGAGGGCTTTTACCCTTGATGAGCTGCTCCACGTCGCCGCTGGTGGAGGTGGAGGGCGAGCTGGTGCGAGTCATCGCGTCGTGTCGCGCGCCTCGACGAAAACGCAGCCGCAGCCGCCTCCGTTTCGAATTGAATCACCCCCGGTGGCCACTCGACGCCACGCCCCTGCGATTCGCTCCGTGTGTGATTGTGTGTACGTACAGTACAACGTATGCCCAAAGCTGTCGTACCGTTCGCTAGAAAGGAGCGCAAACCGCATACTGTAACCTGCGAGCGCAGTCGCTACGGTCCTCCGTACGTTCGACGGCTCGGAATACGTGGCTCTCGGTGGCTAATTTGTCCGCAGACTGCAGAGTGCCTCAGAGACGATGGCGATGGCGACTGACTGCTGTTGCCCCAACCATGGAGCGGAGAGCTGGCAGTTCTACAGTCCAGAGTCGGCCGACAAGACTGAGACGTTCCCTTCGCTGGTGCACTGCGAGCCGACACTCCAGCTGTCAGTGGTCGTGCCCGCCTACAACGAGGAGGACAGGCTAGGTTCGTGCCCCTAGACCATCTCCTGACTGGCCGGGAGGCACTGACTTGTTGATCCACCAGCCCCACCACACGCGTCCAGGGCCTCGTGAAGTAGCTGGCATTTGGGAAGACGCAGATAACGTCTCTACGATAATTAGCCTCGCCCTCGCTCGACAGTGCGCGTCGCTAGAAGGATCGCACAGTTTCGATTCGGCGTCTCAGAGACAGCGGTGGACGAGATGTTGGAGTACCTGGAGACGCGCAGCGCCTCGGACGCCTCCTTCAGCTGGGAGATCCTCGTCGTCAACGACGGCAGTCGCGACGCGACCTCCGGCGTCGCCAAGGCCTACACCGAGCGACTGGGCTCGGACCGATTTCGGGTTCTCGACCAGAAAAGGAACTTCGGCAAAGGTCGCTTCCTTACGTCTCGTCGTCACGTGGTGACATGTTGTTGTTGGATTAGGGACAACGCTAGGAGGCCGTCAATGGCCCATATAGCATACCCATCTCCATGACGCCTTCCCGTCTAGAGCCGCAGAATTAGCCAAAGGCATTCGGAAGAACGCCATCTGTAATCTAGGTCAGCCGAGAAACTCTATCGATATGGAAGTCCTCGATCTAGTGGCTCCATCAAGAATCGAACCCCAGAACCGTGCGCGCAATAGGCCGATTCTCTACCACTGCCATACGCTGCACCTCGTGGGCATCGTACAGGCGCGGCGGTGCGGGCGGGCGCGCTGTCGAGTCGCGGTCGCTTCGTGCTCTTCGCCGACGCCGACGGGGCGACGAAATTTTCGGAGCTGGCCAAACTAGAGGCCCAGATGGGCCCCGCATCAGCCGGCGGGCCTCCGCGGCTCGTGGTCGGCAGCCGTGCCCACCTCGAGCAAGAGAGCATCGCCACTGTGCGCATTGCGCGAGCCCCCAACCGAAAAAAAAAAGTTGTCGACGCCACTCTCTTCCAGCGTTCGATCTTCCGGACGGTGCTGATGCTGGGCTTCCACCTGCTCGTGTGGCTCTTCTGCGTGCGCGGCGTGCGCGACACGCAGTGCGGCTTCAAACTGTTCGACCGCGCCGCCGCGCGACTGTTATTCCCCACGCTGCACGTGCAACGGTTAGTCGTCGATTCCGCAGCGCTGCTTGCCGAATGCACTTTACCGCACTCTTTCGCGGGGGGGGTGGGGCTCTGGCCAGGGTTTTACCGCTCCTTGCGGGTCCAACCCCCCCCCCTTGTCGGGACATCGCCATCCCGATTAATTTCCTCAACAAGTGCCTACTAGCATTTCGACGCTATTTTGGTGGTGCACCATTTGTTTGCCGTTGCGACCAGAGCCGCTCAAAACTTCCCATCCCTGCTTATCTGAAATGGTTTTCGACCCTCACCCAAACTGACGAGCACCTATGTTTGTCTCCTTGCAGGTGGGCCTTCGACGTGGAGCTGCTTTACATCGCCGAGCGTCGTGGGGTCCACGTGTCCGAGGTGGCGGTGCAGTGGCACGAGGTCGAGGGCAGCAAGGTCGTGCCCGTACTCACATGGCTGCAGATGGGCAAGGACATTCTGCTCATATGGCTGCGTTATTCCATCGGCCTGTGGCAACTGCCTCCAGCCCCGCAACACGACCTAGACTCCAATACGCGTCCGAAAGACGACTAGCGCTGAGAGCCTGAAATTGCCTAATCTCGCCTGTAAGGCTGTATGTACACGCATAGGTGTAGATTGGTTCAAAAGCCAGGGGGGGGGGGTCTCTGGGTGTTTCGAGGGGGAGGGGTTTCCCGCCATCCCGCCGGGATCGGAAATTTTGGAGGAGGGGTGGTCGAAGTAGAAGATTTCGCACCAAAATTGCGCGTAGACCCTAGACCACCCTAGACCCCCCCCCCCTGAGCCCACCTATGTGTACACGGCCAGGTTTTGCACGCACTCTTACACACGACCTGCGCGTGTTGGCCTCGTGTTCTTGACACACTATGAAAAACTGTGTACCGAACCGCAAGTTCTATGTATCGGTTCTCCACACGGTTCAACAAATGCCTGGCATGATCTATCCAAGACACACAGCAGGGGTCTGTCACCACGACACACACACACACAGACACTGGTAGCTAGAATCCAAACACGTAGACATCTATTCGAGGCAGTCCACTCGACAAGGGAACGAGGCCAGCGCTTCGTCGTCATTGGTGTAACTGACCATCGAAGTAGGGGACCCCGATTTTGTAGAATTCGGGAGGGGGGATGGGTAAACTAATTTGACTAAAAGGTTTGTTGGTCAGTTAAGTCAATCTATCTATTCCCTAAATGCATGGGGTTTTGCGGAAAATGGAGCGTGCCGACGAAATTGTTGACAGTAAACGATCCTCATAGTCACATTTCTCCGTGCAGGATTGCCTAGAGCTGGAGGGGGGGGGTGTGATCTACTATTCCTACGTGCCCAGTTAGTTACACCAATGGCAATGACTGCCTAATAGGTCCAGATGTCGGCCTCAGGGTGGAAGCGGCGTATGCGATCGCGCCGCTCGCGAAAGACCATCGACTGGCCCTTGTAGGTGCTGAGCGCCGGCGTGTCCTTGTGCTGGAAGACCCACCAATCTGGAAGACAGGAGGAGAGGGATTATTAATCAATTAAAGACATATATTTACCCCCCCCCCAGACTCACAGAGCCAGCCAACGAACGCCCACTTATGGCCGTTGCGAACGGTCGTGGTCGCCGCCTTGCGCAGCAGAAAGCTCAGCGTAAACGTGCCCATTTTCTTCCTCTGCAAAGAAACGAACGACAATCTTGGAATGCGGCCAGCGAATTCTCCCGCCCCACCCACACCTTCACTTCTTGACGTCTATGGGCTTGCCGACGATGACCAACTTTTCGGGGGCGGGCGGCTTGTCCTTGGCGTAGACGCTGCCAAAGTTGTCGCCGCGCAGTCGCTTCTCGGTCTGCAGCTTGACCTTGCGCTTCCACCGGCGCGTCGCGTCGATGTCGTAGGCGATGAGGCCCACCAAGATGACGGGCGCGAACAGCGTCTTCTTCCGGTAGCGGAGGACGAACTCGACGTAAGAGATCGGCCTGCCTTCGGCCGCGCTCATCAACCCTTGGAACGCAGCCATAGGTGTAACTGGGTAAGGTGTAGGTAGGGTTCACCCCCCCTCAGCTTCGGTCAATCCTGCACAAAAAGTAGGACCACCCCCCCAGCTTTAGTCAATCCTGCACTGACTGCAGGTTACCCCTATGGCTGAATTGTGTTTCTCATACTTCCCACGGCGTTTTTCAGGCCTGTGAGCAGCACTTATTGTCCAAATGTCAAAAATTTCGCCTGCGGCGCTGTATTTTACGCACCTACAGACCATTTTGGAGTCTTTTGGGCGCGTTTTCGGCCAAAAAATCACCAAATTTTGCCTGCGGCGCTGTTTTTTTGCTCCAACTGACCAATTTTAGAGTCACTGGAGCGCGTTTTTGGCCAAAAATTCACAAATTTTGCCTGCGGCGCTGTGTTTTTAGCATTCATGTAGCATTTTCTAGGTCATTATTGAGGCTGGAAAAAGAGAAATTGTATCAAATTTGGCCGTGCAGGTCACCCCCAGCGACTTTTGAAAAATCCCAGATTCACCCCCCCTCAGCTTCGATGGCCAGTTACACCTCTGAACGCAGCCCTCGCGATCACACCGGTTACGCTTACGCTTACGCGCTACCGAGTCGCCCTTCTGCGCACCAAATTAGTACGACGAGAATATTTACAAACGATCTGTTAGCGCTCCTTTTGAAGACACACTAATCGTTTCAGTCTATGGTTTGTTGTGGGGGCTGCTCTAATATTGTATGCAAATATAAATGCTAATTTTTACGGTAAATTCGGAAGCGGTTTTGAGTCTTTTCCTCGCTGTTGTATTGTTACGAATGTATCGAATGCAAATTCCTACAAATTTGAATAGAGTGATAAAATTTGCATATAGTGCATAGAGTTTTCTGTTGTAGTATTTTTACCTTGCGTATATTATCAGATTCTTCTGTTCTTCGCTTGTTAGTTATATCTGTGTGCAGCGCGTCTCTATCTCCGCTTTTCTTTTATTTATTCCATGGCTGAATTGTACCAAGAAGAGGAAGACCATGGCAGAGGAGGGGTGGACCTAAAATGAGTTGCAAACAGGCGTAACCTTTCGAATTAGAATCGCAATTGCAACCAGCGTTTTCTGCAGGTGACGTTGGTGGGCGACGCGACGCACGCGCGGACAAAGCGCTCGAGAGCGAACACGCGCGCACGCACTGACTAACGTTGGTGGGAGATAGAGAGAGAGCGAGAGACACGACAGAGATGTCTTTTGCCCTGCTGGTGTCACATTTTAGGTACCCCCCTCAAAATAGATACCCCCGGGGCAACAATTTTGGATGGATGTCAAAATAGACACCCCCCCCCCCCACACAGTTGTGTCATTTACGTGGAACAGGAAGACAAATGCCAAAGTATATTTGTCACTGCTGTTGTGATGATAAGCGTAATGCGGTCCAAGATCGTGCATTTTTCGTTTATTTGGAGCTGCTTGATCAGAAGCTGGGTGGCGTTGACGATTTCATCGTTCAGTTCTTTGATTGCTCTTTGCAGCTGCACCTTGGTGTCGCTGAGACTGAGGCCTTGTCGTTTGAACGTCTTCTCACAAGCTGCTGCTTGCCAAGCCGACGTCCTTGTTGTTGAACGCGTTCCTTGTCAATCAATTGCTGTGCCTCGGCCATCATTCACCGTCCGAGCCCGAGCTCGGCGCTCGAGCTCGGTTGGCATTAGTCTGCACTGCATTCCGATCGAAATCCTTGTCCGCGTTCACGGGCAGGGCGTTGTCGTTTAAGTCAAGTCGCTGGCGCTGGTGATCCGACTGCCGATCCAGTTAACTGGGGATTTGGGCATCTATTTTATGACACCGCACGTATAAACTCCTAGCAAAAAAAGCTCGTAGCTCCTACATTTTGAGAACGCAAGTTCGACAGAATGTATTTTTGTGAAAATAGTTTTTGTCGAATTTTGTTTTACGAAAGTTGAATTTTGAAAAGCGTCGGCTCGGTACGCTCTCAGCGTCGCTTGCAGCAGCAGTAGCAGCCGAGGCAGCTCAAGACGCAGCTGGCCACCAGCAAAATGACGATCGCTATGCCGATGTAGCTGAAGTGATCAGCAGTTCGTGTGTTGGTCTCTCTTCTCGTGTGTGACGTCCGACTATATGTCAGCTGATGCGAGCGCGATCACACGTCCGTGCGTATGTTTCTATCATGTGTGGTGGTGTCTGAGTTTGCGAGTGCGTCCGACCGACGCACGTACACACACACACACACACACACACACACACACACACGGACGTACATGATGTAATCGCGGAGCTTGAAGCAGCACTCGGCGTCGCAGCACTCGTAGTGCCAAATGAAGTTGTTCTTGGCAGGGCAGGTCAGTTGCCACCTGGAACGATTTACGTTGACAATTTGCGTACGATTGTACAGCACATGGACACCGGACTCCCTCCTCCCCCCCCCCACACTTTAATCAGCAATAACCATGAACCGGTGTCCACTGGCGAACCTCTTTGTGCAACCGTACCACGTACTACGCTACGCGCGCGCACGCACGCACGCACGCACGTCCAGGCTTCCAGGGAAGGAGGGCAAACTGCACAGTGGCTGCTTTAATTATGACACGCACGAGGGGCCTAATTAGACCGCACCTGCCGCCTGCGAGCATACCTGTAACTGTGGGGGGGGGGTTGGGGGCCCCGCACTATTTTTCCAACACCCAACCAACACCCAACCCCCCCCCCAGAATTTTCCCAAGGGATTTTCACTAAGTCTAAAACGATAAAAGTGAGTAAATGTTGGTGTATTTCAGTGCTTTTCAGTGTTATATGACCATAAAACAGCTAAATAACACTGTTTAGACCCTATTTATACCCATTTTTGACCAAAAAGTACCAGTATAACCCAAAAATGATTCGCGGCTCGGCGCCGCTTTTGACATTTGGCGGCGTCCAGACGGTCTCGGCCATTGAGCGGCCGGCGGCGGTGTTTTAGTCATAAGGCGGGTGCACGCACGCACGCACGCACGCACGCACGCACGCACGCACGCACGCACGCAGCCGCGCGCGCCGGCAACCGTTTGTCAGCAGCACGTGTGACTCGTCGCTCGGCTAGACTTCCGCTCGCGCGTGCGCGGTGCCGTGTGCGCGGGCGCGCCCCTCTCTTGATAAACACGCGCCTCCGTTGATCCAGTCAGTTGTGGCAAGAAGTCGAGTGAGTGGAAAGAGCGCGAGCAACCGACAGTCTTAGAGCGAACCCATAGAGCTAACAATACCTACATGCTCATTAATAATATTGCTAAATCTGCTTGGCTTAAAGATTTCCTGCCAAGGTACCTTGTGCTTTTCATTTTGTGCTTTTGTTGTCCCTCTTACGATTAAAAATGAGATTAAGCAAGTGTGATTTGAAGGCACACCTTCTTCTACATACATTGACCATAGAAAAGGCGATCGATCCACCTAATCAAAGTTGAGAGTGAGACTCATCACCGACTCATGTGATCGAACTGTTCAAACGTGTTTGGCTTGCAGCTAGTACAGTTGGAACACTTGTTTGAAAGAATGCGTGTTTGAAACGCGCCGGTATGAGCAGCGAATGTTGGTTTCGATTTGGACACACAGATTCACATACACTGTTGCAGTCTGCGTCAATGAGTATCCGTTTTGCCGCTATGTATTTTAGACGCGTAGCGCCTTGCGCCTTGCGCCGTTGTTTTGCCGCACTCGCGGTGAAGCGAAGCGGCGCGGCGTGGCGCGGCGCGCAATTGCAAAACTCGTTCTAAGTAGGTCGGAGAAATCCGGCGGCGACGGCGCCTCGACGCCGTCGGCAGGAAAATCGCTCGTCTGAATCGGCGGCGTCGGCAAGCGGCGCTCGGCGCGCGCGTCGGCAAGCGGCGTCGCGCGAGTGGCGCGCGAGCGAGGCGCGCCGAGGCAGCGAGCGTGACAACGACATTTAAGGCAGCTCCCTCCTCGCATTCGACAGTGTCGTCTGCGTGTAAACTCTCCCAAAACACAAGTCAACAGGCGGAGGAGCCCAAAAATGTCGAAAGAAATGATCGCCCACTCGGCGACGATTCTCTCCGTCTTGTCGGTGGCGGCCTGTCTGCTGTTCGTGCCCTACATCTGCAACCGCGTGAACAACATCCGCGACGAGCTCCAGCTCGAGATGGAGGAGTTCCAGACGCTCGGCGAGAACGTCTGGGGACAGCTCATGAGCAAGACGCCCAAGGCGCGCAAGGCCCGTCAGGCCAACGCCCTCTGCAGTACGTTGTCCGCGTCGGTCGCGCAGCGCACTCCGCTCACTACGCACTGTGCGCGCAGACTGCTACGAGAACGATCGCTGCCCGCCCGGCCCGCCCGGCGGCTCTGGAGCGTCCGGCCCCGACGGTCTCGACGGCGAGCCCGGCGCCCGCGGCGTTCCCGGCCTGCCAGGCGTCATGCCGTCCGACTATGTCCAGCAAGTTATCACCGACTGTCTCCGCTGCCCGCCCGGAGACCCCGGCCGCCCAGGATCCGCTGGAAACCAAGGACCACCCGTACGCGGTGCTCGGTGGGCCAGCGGCTGAAGGCACTCGACATGTTTTGCTTCAGGGACTGCCCGGACAGCCCGGCAATCCTGGACGAGCAGGAAACACCGGCCGACCCGCGAGCCCTGGAGCCCGTGGACCGCCCGGTAACTTGGAGCTCGCTCGCTCACGCAGAAAAACAGTTGAGAGTGACGTATGTTCTCGCCCGCAGGACCGCCCGGCCCAGCCGGCAACCCCGGCGAGGCGGGCGGCGCTGGCGAGGACGGCACGAGCGGCACCCCCGGTTCCGCCGGTCCTCCTGGCAGCGGCGGACCCCAGGGACGTCCCGGCGGCAGAGGTCAGCCCGGCAACCCTGGCGCCAGGGGCCCACCCGGACCCGGAGGCCCGCAAGGCGGACCCGGCCAGCCCGTACGTCGTCGTTGTCGTCGCCGTGCGCGTCGAATGCGTCCCCCGACCGACGGAGGAGCGTTCAGGGCAACAACGGCAGCCCCGGCCAGCCGGGACAGCCCGGACCGCGCGGCGCCGCCGGAGACGACGCCCTCTACTGTCCCTGCCCACCCCGCTCCGGCAAGTAGACGACACTCGACACGTTCAAGTCCAGCGGCCTCAAACACCGGCCGTGATTTCCAGTGTTCGATTACTAGGATTTCGCCAACCACCAGTAGCTGTAGTGATCCCACCCACAAACGTTGCTTTGCTGACCGCTGCCTGCAAAAGTTCTCTGCCTGAGTTTGTATTAAAATACAACAGTGCAACTGATATGCCGTGGCTGCAATTCAATCGATTATACATTTGTACTGGGCACTGGCACACTACAGTGAAATAAATCCTCCATAACATTCAAGAGCTGTTATATGCGCTTATTCGCGTTTGCGTAAGTAGCTGAAAAGAGGTGCAAGATTGGCACAAAGCGACGCTGCGCATTTTCTTCACTAGCATTTTCACTTTCACTATCATTTTCGGCGGAAACACTAAAAACTAAGACAATTCTCATTTGTGCTACCGTACAAAGAAAAAAAATACAAAAGTCCTATCAAGCTACAGTGTATTGTCCTACTGTATGTAGTGCTTGAATTTGTTCACCTAACGACCAAGACGGCGAATTCGCTGTACGTACCGTATATATTTTTGAGTGCCGGGTGCACTTACCGTACATCGCGATACAGTAGCCCGTAAAAAATTGTTAACGGCCACACTTGTTTTGTTGAGCGGTCGTTGTGTCAGAACGATGTTGACGGTGAATGATGAACATTAGGTAGGAGGGGGGGGGGGAGGGGACGTCGACGCGTTTAGCGCGGGTTCCGCGCGGCTGACGACGCGAGGCGGACGCGCCCGGCCGAGCAAACTTGTCCGCGAAATTGGGTCACTTGTCAGGCTAAAATGAAGCATGAGACGCCAGCCAGGCGGCGCGCAACCCGTTCGGCCGCGCACTTCTTTACAACAGCCGTCGGTCGCTGTCGACGAAGCAGGACGACGCCGCCTTCCTTCCCTCCGCCGCCGCCGCCGCGCCACTTGTCAGTCGTCCTTAGTCGAGCAACTTTGCCTCCAGAAAAAAAGCCAACCAGACAATGTCGAAGGAGCTCGTGGCGCACGCCGCTTCGGTGCTGGGCCTGCTGTCGGTGGCGGCCTGTATGCTGTTCGTGCCCTACATCTGCAACCGCGTGAACAACATCCGCGACGAGCTCCAGCTCGAGATGGAGGAGTTCCAGACGCTCGGCGAGAACGTCTGGGGACAGCTCATGAGCAAGACGCCCAAGGCGCGCAAGGCCCGCCAGGCCAACGCCCTCTGCAGTACGTTGACAGCGGCGTCGCTTTGCGTTCGCGCCCGCCCACCGAGCCACCGTTGTCGCACGCAGACTGCTACGAGAACGACCGCTGCCCGCCCGGCCCGCCCGGCGGCTCTGGAGCGCCAGGCGCCGACGGACTCGACGGCGAGCCGGGCACGCGCGGTGTTCCCGGAGTGGCTGGAATCATGCCGCCTGACCTCGACATGGGCATCGACCCCACCTGCCTGCCTTGTCCTTCTGGACCTCCCGGCCAGCCTGGAGAGCCCGGACGACCTGGACCGCCCGTTCGTGTTGCGCCGTTTGCGAGTGCGTGAGCGAGAGAGACGCGCGTTTGGACTCCAGGGTGGCAGCGGACGACCCGGCAGCCCAGGCAACCCCGGAAACGCCGGCCGTCCGGCCCAACCGGGTGCCCGCGGTCCACCAGGTGAGGCCACCCGCTAGTGCAAAAATCACGGTTTAGACGTCCGATTGGTCTCAATTCAGGCAACGGAGGCCCTCCTGGCAACGACGGCGCCCCAGGCGCTCCCGGCGAAGACGGCACCACGGGCGGCGACGGCGCTCCCGGCGCTCCCGGAGATCGCGGTCCAGCCGGACCTGCCGGCCGTCCTGGAGCTGGTGGACCGCCCGGCGGCCGCGGCCCGCCCGGCCCCAGAGGCCGTGCTGGACAGCCAGGAACGCCTGTACGTTTCCCGGTAGACATGGGAGGCTGTAAGGAGGCGCGCGACGCCACGGTTCTAGGGCCAAGACGGCAGCAACGGCCTCAGCGGCCCGACGGGACCGCGAGGTGCGGCTGGAGAGGACGCGCTCTACTGTCCCTGCCCGCCTCGCAGCGGCAAATGAGTCGAGAGCGCCGCTAGCCAGTTCCAGTTCGCCCCGCAGTAGAAACATTCGGCAGTCGAGGACGCTCGCCGTCACTTGTCGGCGGAACGGAATCCCACAACAGCCCCTCTCTCGGTTACAGGGCCAGTAAGTTCCCCTCTGTAAGTCCCGTAGCAGCAGTCAAGCGGTCGTGCCAGCGGTCCCCTGCGTCCGTTGCGTCGTGCCGTCTCCTCGCCACCTCTCCCCCTCCCCTCTCAGTATGTTAGCGCTGCCTTGCTCGAAGCTGTACGTTGTCCGTGACTTCGTTCTCATTCCGACGGTGTGCAGCTCCATAAAGAGACGTCGCAGTCGCAGCAGCACAACGGTTCGGATGACATGAGATCTACATGTGTCTGCGCGCGGAGAAGTCAACATTCTATCTGACCGTAGCCTAGTAAACGTCGTTTGAGTCTGCTAGCCGACTCCTGCTGAAATTCAACCGTGGAGCAGTAGTTCGTCGGCAAAAGGAAACGTTCTCGGACAGTAGTGGGGAGCGGCTCAGCCGTTCGGGCGCGTCCCTCCTTTGTACGGCAAAAGCAGGACGTACAGGGCTTTTATGCGGATGGATGCTCACAGTTCCGGTACCTTACCAGCAAAGTTTGGAATGCTTTGCCCGAAAATGTTGTGACAGCGCGCGTTTCATAAGTTAAAAACGTTTCTATCCAAAAACCAGCCCAGGTCGGGAAATAGTCAGTGGCGTAGGCAGTATTTCATTTCGGGAGGGCGTAGGCCAAAGCGAAACTTGACCCGAACAAAACAAAGCGAACTTACCCCAAATTCCAAATTCTCCGTCAAACTGCAGCCGCAAGCAAAATGTTCGATTTTTTAACAACACGCATGCAAATAAAAGGTGGTGAATTTAGACAATCCCAGTGTTAGGATGCTCGACATTCCGAGTTCATAGGTCTGAGTGATGCGACATCGCATGAGTGCATTCGTTTATTTGTGTCGAAAAAACGTTAGAAGTCGGCTCGTTACAGGCTACAGACGCTCAGCGGCTTCATTTTTTCACCGGTATTTTTTGCCCAATTTTGATTGAATATTACCAGGGTTGACAATTTTAGAGCACTCGTATGTGAATTGGGTTCAACCAGGGGAATACACGATCCATGTGTGGGGCCGGCGAGCGTGGGCGGGCTCGCGGTGGCGACAACACGGCGACCCGGCGCGAGTGCGTGCGTAGACCGCTCCGCCCTGTGGCTCGCGTGTGTGCGCAGGTCGAAGACAGCAGCCCTCGTCTGCCTCGACTGCGGTTGGCCGTGGCTAGCAGCACCAGTCGAATCTCGAAACGGCGGGCTGGTGGCGCACCAACGTCGTCGTCGACTCTGAATCGCTACAATGCGCGATTGGCTCTCAGGAGCGCGATGCTCCCGTTATTTAACAGAGGACTGCGAGCGAGCAGAGCAGCGTGTACTCCCTGTCGCTGTCAGCGCTTGGCGACGCGTGTCGAAGAGCAACCAGCGGCTGTGGCGTCTCGAGCGGCACCGGCGTCGTTTGTAGTGTGCAGCCGTGTGGTCGTGTGAGCGATATACGAGAACCGAGAAGAACGGCTTTTCGCAATACCACGCTGCACAGTCCACCACACGGGAGTCGGTCGGTGGAAGCAGAAGAAAAGAGAGAAAAGGGAAAGCGGGGAAAGCGGGAAAAGCGACCGACTGACGATAGCACGGAGAAGTCGCTGGCGCAGCGCACTCTGCGTGGGGGTACGAAGGGGGGAAGGGGGGAAGAACAAAGAGATGCGTAGGTGGCGTGAGCGGTTGGCACGAGGACGCCACGGGTGCAAAGGGGGGGGAGGGAAGGTCGTAGGTGCAAAGGCGACAGTTTGAACGTGAGCGCCGCTGCGGATACGGTAGGAACGAGCAGCGCGGGAACACGGGGAGTCGGTACGAGGTAGAGTAGACAACAGCGCACCGAAATACGACCACCACAATGTGCACCATGTGCACCGGCTGTCGTTATTTCGATGCGACATATTTACCTCTTGCCTCTCCGTCTCGCATATCTCTAAACCGGGGGGGGGGGTGATCGGGTGACCGCGCGCGCGTGTGCAGGACTAGAAATTAACTGCAGCCCCTTTTTGTTTCCCACTCTAGAAGGACGGGACGGGAAGAGAGACCCCCCGCCGCACCGGCGCCGCGCGGAGTTCCCGCCCTCCCTTCCTATCGCTGCGCGCGGCCTCCCTCTCCTGCAGGACTCTAGTGTAGAGCAATGCTGGAGCCAACCAATGGAACGATTGCAACCAACGTGTCTGAAACATTGCATTGCATTCCGTGGCGTAGCCAGGATTATATCTGGCGCTGTTCCACTTCAAGCGTTCAAGCAGGGGGCAGGAGGCGAATCGAACTAATTTTACAGCGTTTCCTTTAGAATAACGCATCCATAAGTGCAAAATTTTTGCCTGCGGCGCTGTAGGGTAGGAGTGAACGCTTGTGTTTGGACTAAGCACCCGTCTTTTATGGCAGGCGGCCATCCAAAGTAGGCCATTTATGGAGGGTCTTCCTTGTCCAAGGCACGTAAGGGGGCGTACGGGATGCAAGCTGACAAAATCAGACAGGTTCGCCCAATTTTGAATGAAACAAATGATCAGAAGAACATTGAAAATCCAAATTTTTTGCCTGAGGCGCATGCTTTTGGACGACGATTAATACAAAATTCCTTGAAATTTGGGGACGGCGCAGCAGCTAATATTGAAAATTTTCGCCTGTGGCGCCAAAAAGGCACAAACTTTCTCATTAACACCGCAGAAATTAAACAATTTTGGCTCGAAGCGCAACTGCTTGTTTCAAATGCTGCGAAGTTCGAAAAGCACATCTGCTGCGCCACACGTGCGAAATGTGGGCTCTCCAATAGAAGTTTTGCCTGAAACATTTCGTGATCTTGCCCACCCCACTTCAGAAAATCCTGGATCCGCCAGTGTGCTTAGGCATAGTTAGAGAGAGACTGCATAACCTCGCTTAGTCTTTCTTGTCTGCTAGGCTCACCCATCTTACCAAGGCCTCAGCGGTGCATCAGGCTAAGCCTAATCAAAGTCTGTGCAAAGCCTACTGAAGGTACATATTCCCTGGTATTCGTTGTTACAGCTGTCCGACTATGCCCAACAGCTCAATAGCATGGGCTATGGTGTATGAACAGTGCACGTTTGTGCGTTCGATTCATGCTTGTGCTGGAAAGTGGGTTGCAAGTCGCAACGCAAAGCACGTGGTCCGTTTGGTACACTGGGCTGCGCTGGGGCAGCGTCGTCAGCGCGTGCGTCGCGCATGCAGAAGGGGAGGGAGGTCGCGCGCCGCGATAGGGGAACGGAGGGCGGGAACCGGGCGGCGCCGGTGCGGCGGGGGGTCTCTCTTCCCGTCCCGTCCTTCTAGAGTGGGAAACAAAAAGGGGCTGCAGTTAATTTCTAGTGTGTGCAGGTGCGTGCGCGTGCGCGTGTGCGTGCACGTGCGTGCGTGCGTGCGCGTGCGTGCGCGTGTGCACGTGCATGTGCGTGCACGCATGGTGCACGTTCGTGTGTGTGCACGCGTGCGCGTGTGCACGTGTGTGTGCGTGCGCGCGCGCACCTAAGCAAGCCTAAGCAAGCCTAAGCCTAAACCTGAGCCCAAGCCTAACCAAAGCCTACGCGAAGCCGAAGGCTACTCGAAAGCCAAAGCTGAAGCCTCAGCGAAAAGCCTAAGCTCATCCTTAGCCTAATCCTAAGCCTAAGCAAAAAAAAAATTAAGCAAAAATTAATATCGTATCTAAAAGCCTTCAACGGAGAGACAAGGGAAAAATGTCGCACTGAAATAACGGGGGCTAATGCACATGGCGTACATGGATCGGGTGTTCCGTTCAACCGTCATCTTCTACTAGCGGAAACGTCACGCGAGTGTTCACGCGCTGGAGATAGGTTCCTTCTTTTCGCTCGTATCTAATCATATAGTTGCAATTCGGGGTCACGACTCTCATCATGAGCAAGAAATTCGATCGACTGCTAGGTTGGCTTACGACGCGGGTTCTGATTTTCATGACTTTATTGACTCATTTTCCGTTTAGACCGCGCCACTGACTCGGCGTTGCTGGAGCCGAACTGGGAGGGCATCATGGACTGCTGCGACGCCATTCGCAGCGGCGACGTGACGTGCGCTGCTGCCATTTCCGATTTAATAGCAGCTTTCTCGACTAACGCGCTGTCGTTTTCAGCTCGAAAGTCGCATTGCAACAGATTCAGAAGCGCTACAAGTCCGACAATCCGCACGTGGCGCACCACGGCCTCATGGTGCTCGAGTGCTGCGTGAAGAACTGCGGAGAGAAGGTGTCTTCTGGCTGTCGTCGAGTCGTCTGGAACTGTTGTTGTTGGATTGGGGGCAACGCTAGGAGGCCGTCAATGGCGTACCCGTTTAGCTGGAGGGAGCGGGGTGGTTCTACTTTTCGTGCAGGATTGCCTGAAGTTGGGGGGGGGGGGGTGGCCTGTACCTACACACCACCCAACTACACCTATGCATCTCCACGACGCCTTCCCGTCTAGAGCCGCATAATTAGGCAGGAGGCCGAGCGCGCAAGAGGCCGATTCTCTACCACTACGCCATTCGCTGTCCCCGCTTGGGACTGAGAGGGAGCATGGGATTTTTGTTCTTCAGTTTCACGAGGAGGTCGCCTCGAAGGAGTCGGCGGAGTCTCTGAAGCGGCTGGCGCAGGACGCGCAGTCGGCGGAGAAGGTGCGTCGGAAGGCGCTCGAGCTGATCCAGAGCTGGGCGACGGCCTTCAAGTCGCGACCGGAGCTCCGCTTCCTGCCCGACACGTACAACCTCATGAAGCTGGAGGGCGTCGACTTCCCCCCGCCCGCGTCCGCCGAGCACGCGCTGGCCGAGCAGTCGGCCGAGATGTGGAGGGCGGACACCGCACCCGAGTGGGCGGACGGGGCGCGCTGCTTCCGCTGTCGCGCCCACTTCACCTTCCTGACGCGCAAGCACCACTGCCGCCACTGCGGACAGATCTTCTGCGACAAATGCTCCAACCGCTACCTGCCCCTGCCCAAGCTCGGCATCGACCGCGAGGTGCGTGAGGAGGAGGACTCGGTGGGCCGGACGCGCGACACTGGCGTCTCTTCTTTTCCAGGTGCGCGTCTGCGAGACCTGCTTCGAGAAGCTCGCTCCCGCCTCGGCCGAAGAGAAGCAGTTGAAGACGATCGAGGAAATGCTCGGCGGCGGCGGCGGCCGCGGTGACGACAGTGGGGACGAGGAGGGCCGCGGCGCCGAGAGGAAGAAGCGCGGCGCCAAGGCGGCCGCCGTCGACAAGGACAAGGAGGCGCGCGAGCGACAGGTGGCCGGGGGGGGGGGGGGGGGTCAGGGGTTTCGCGTCGACATCTGCCACTGCCACCCTCTGCCTTCAGCGCCGCGAGGAGGAGCAGCGCCGCAAGGAGCAGGAGGAACTGGAGACCGTCTTGGCCATGAGCGAGTCGGAGGAGCTGGAACGAGAGCGTCAGCGACAGGTACGTCCGTCCGTCCGTCCGTCCGTCTTCCTGGCTCTGAAAAGCGGCGCCCGACAGATGCAACTCTACAATCTCTACAACGGGCCGGACGACGCGTCCGACTTCAGCGCGCTCAACGGCGAGGGCGGCGTCCCAGTCGCTTCCAGCTACAAAGGCGCGGCGGAGTCGTGTAAAGACTCTCTCTCTGCCCTCTAAACTCGCTTCAATCGACTGTCTGCCCGCTTTAGACGACGAGGCGAACAAAGGGCGCACCGGAACCGAGAACGGCGATCTGGCCCGCTACCTGGACAGAGACTACTGGGAGAAGAAGCACAAGGAGCACAAGGTGGCTTTGAATTGGAAATTAACGCAGGTTGCGAGATTGGGGTGGCATGGGATACGATAGTTCTTCGGCTACACCACTCCACAAGGGGCCCAAAATATGATGTGAATTCTGGAATACATTTTAGCGTACTTTTGTGCGGAAAAGTGCATACACACCGCGCCGTGCAGGCACACTTTTTGCGTCTCTACCTTTTTGCGTCTGGGGGGGGGGCTGGGTACCATACCCCCCGTCCACCATGGGCACGTATGTTTGTGTGTGTTGTGTGTGCGTGTGTGCGTGCGTGTGTGTGTGTGTGTGTGTGTGTGTGTGTGTGTGTGTGTGTGTGTGACGGCTGTCGATGGAAAGTAGTCGGTGTTTGTCTCTCGCGAACAGGCGGACGGCACCAAGCCGCAGCAGCAGCAGCCGCGTCGCTCGCCCTCGCCGTCGGCGCCGCCCCGCAGCGAGACGTCTGCGCCGAGCGTGGTCGCTGCCGAGGACGCGCAGCCGCTGTCGACCGGCGCCGGCCTGCTGCTGCCGCTCTCGAACGGCGTCGCCGTCGACGGAGAGGACCCCGAACCGTTCGCTTCTGCGCTGCGCAGTCAGGTTCGTCATTGTCAGACGGACGCTCGCGGTCCTTGACAATCGACCGAGCTCGGCGCTCTCCCAGATCGAGACGTTCGTCAATCGGATCCGGTCCAACCAGGCGCGCGGCCGGTCGATCGTCAACGACTCCGGCATTCAGTCGCTGTTCCTCCAGCTGACCGGCATGCACGCCGAGCTGCTGCGTCGGATCGGCGAGCTGGAGGACAAGCGAGGTGCCTGCCGTGTTTGGTCGCTCGGTCAGGAGTTCCCTCAAGACGTGGGGCGGGCGGGCGTCGCTTGCAGCGTACGGCGAGTCGCTGCAGGACAGGCTCGCGCACATCGTGGAGGCGCGTCAGGCGGTGGACGCCCTAAGGGAGGAGCACCGCCAGCTCCAGTTGGCCGCCCAACTGGACGAGCAGCGCCGGCGACAGTTCCAGATGGCGCAGACGTTGGACGCGATGCGCGTCAAGAAGCACGTGCGTCGCCCGCCGCCACTGCCCTGCTGGGGGCACAACGGACTGCGCAATTCTTGCAGGAGATGCTGGAGCAGCAGCGGATGCAGGCGCTTCACCACTTCCAGCAGCAGGAGGCCGAGATACGCATGCGCAAGCAGATGGCCGCCGTCGGCATGCAGCAGCCGCCGGCCAACACGCTCGCCCTTCCCCCCACCGCCCAGGCGCAGCCCCTCTACTCGACGCCAATGCCTCAGCCCGCCCACTACCAGGCCGTGGCCAACGGACCGCCCCAAATGCCCTACGCCCAGCAAGCCTTTCACGGACAACCGGCGATCCAACAGCAACTGCAGCACTACACCCAACCAATGCCCGTCGGCGCGTCGCACGCGCCTCAGCAGCCAGTGTCCTACGCCGCCGGTGGATTCCAGGTAATCCGACTGCGTCTTTTTCCTCTGTTGAGTGTGAGATCATGGATGTTCAGCAGCATCAGACGCCGCCAGCGGTAGGCGCGCAGCCGTCCACGGCCGTTGCTCCGGCTCAGCAGCAACAGCAACCGCCGACGGCCGTGGCGCAACTGCCGCCCGCCGCCGTCGCTCCACAGCAGTCGTTCGTGCCGCAACAGCAGTACCATCAACCGCCGCCGCCGGTGCAGCAGAACACGATGCCTCCGCCGGCGCAGCAGCAACCGCATCCGCATCTTTACGGAACGCAGCCAGCGGCCGCGCCCCCGCCAGCCCAGGTCGCGCAGCCGCCGCCACCGCCTGCCGCCGAGCCGGACGTTGGTCTGCTCATCGAACTGTGATCCCTCCCTCCAGCCGCTATCTATTCGCTCGCGCCACCCCCAGGCGATTGCGAAGCGCTGTGTAAACACCTGGCAGTGTAAGGTGAAGTACGGAATGTCCCCTAATAACCGTCGCGTTACGTTTCGCCCACTGACCCGCTGAAACGGTGCCGTGGGACGCAAGAGCTGGGCTTCGCTCTCTGCGCGAAAATCGTGTGGGTGATATGGCGCTGGTCATGTTGCCTTCCTCTCTCCGCGAGTGACGCGAAATATACGCAGTTCGCTGGCGGAACTGAACTCGTGATGTCACAATTGCAGCTGCTCAAAAGCCTTCGCGACCTCAGCATACATGTCAATACGCACGGGTCGTGTTTACTCGAGTAGTCATGGCAGCGCGAACGTTGGCTTAGCTGGCCGCTTGCCGTCAAGACAGCAGCCGCCTGGCCAATGTACAGCTATAGCATGCCCGGCGGCGTTGCCGTCGTGCCCATGGACGAGCAGAGAGTCGTCAACGTCGCGGTCGGTTGGTTTTTTTTTACGATTGTTGAGTTTGTGTTGCGTGCATGTCGTTTAGCTCGAAGTTTTCCCTTCCTGCATTGTCGTGCCGAAAGTTGGGGGGGGGGGGGGGTATACCCACGGAAATTGTGGGAAATATAGGGAGCGAATGCAATGCAACATGACCAACTGCATTTGCTATAAGTCGTGAATATGCGACGCACTTTCGCAAGTACGTAAATATACATATCGGGGTCAAATCAACCTGCAGAAATAGCTCCTTTTTGGGTGGTGAGTAGCCGTTTTGATTTGGCCGTCCCCGAAGGCTGCCTGCTAGTTTGGAATGCCAGAAGCAGCGATTTGCCTGTTTGCTTGCAGGGCAGCGAGAAGAGGCCCCCTCCGCAGGATCGCGTCTGCGTGGCCGGCAGCGAGAATACGGGCGCGGGCGTCGTGCTGGCGGACGGCTCGAGCGCGCGCATCCACTACTTCGACTACAACTTCCACTCCATGAAGAAGGGCATCTCCTCCGTGCGTGCCCCCCTCCCCCCCCCCCTTCCCTCTCGCTCGCTCGGTGCGTGCGTGCGTCCGTCTGTGCGTGCGTCCGTCTGTGCGTGCATGCGTCCGTGCGCGTGTGCGTGCGTGCGTGCGTGCGTGCGTGCGTGCGTGCGTGCGAGCCTGCGCGCGCAGGCTCTGCTGGACGTGGCGCTGCTGATGGCGAACGCGAGTCAGCTCAAGTCGGTGGTGCAGCAGGGCCGGGCTGGCAACGACTTCTTCTGGCCCATGGTCTGCTTCCTCGGCCTCTCCATCCTCCTCCAGATACTCATCGGCATCGTCCTCATCTTCATGAGTGCGTTCCGGCCCGTACACCCCCTACCCCTATGGTTGTTGGATTAGGGGCAACAGCCTAGGAGGCCGTCATGGCCCACATAGCATTCCCATCTCCGTACAGTAATCGCCGCACAGTAGCCAAGACATTCGGAAGAGCGCCATCTGTAATCCAGAGCTGCGACAGAACGAGAAAATCCATTGATCCAGAAATTCTCGTATACAGTGGCTCCATCAAGAATCGAACCCAGCACCGTGCGCGCGAGAGGCCGATTCTCTACCACTAGCTAGGCCATGCGTTGCCCTCCGACTTTTTAGGTCGCATCAACATCAACGACGCGAACAAGGAGCGCCAGCGTTCGGCCGAGCGCTACAACAACGTCGTGGTCGTCTCCATTTTTCTCCTCACCATCGTCAACGTCTTCATCGCGGCCATCGGCATTTCCAAACCCCAATAGGCACCTGGGAACACCGACTGCCCCTCCCACTCTCATACCACTGGATGGATGATGATCTCGCTCGCCTTTCGCCCTCATACGTGTTTTGACAGTCTTCACTCTCAGAGTTCTTCTAAAAAAGTACCGCGCGTTTGAGTCGTCATAATAACGCTGAGTTCCTCGCCTCGAGTCCATACGATTCGAGCTGGTTTTTATCTGGTCAACACACCGTATATACAGGCCAGCGTCCACATTGGCCGGAAGCAGCACGTACTTCGATAAGTTAGCCTGCGAGTAACATGTACCAGATGGCGCTAGATAGCGTGGCGCACATATGTACGTCGGATACAGAGATCACTATCTCACACCGGTTATAATAGTCCGCGCTGGTCGGTAGGTAGGCATACGGATGTCGTCACAAGTGATAGGAGGCGAGACTGTCCGTGCTGCCGTAGTAGGTGCCGTTGAGGACGTCCCTAAGCCGGACGGTCAGCGACTGCTGGGAGCCCTTGCGCGGCGGCCACGCCTCCGACTCCGCCGCCGCCGGCGCCGCAGACGAGGACGCGGAAGACAACCTGGCTTTCTCGTCCGCCCTCCCCAGAAGAGGCGACGCCGACGCCGAATCCCCGCCCGCCGACGACGCGACTGTCGCCCTCCGCTGCGTCGCCGGCCGCAACGACTCGCCGCTCTGCGCTGAACAAGCAAGCTCGCGTTTGCGCATTACATGGGTGTACGATGGACCCATCTGCGAGTTCTAGAATGTACGTGTAGCAGGATGTAAGAAAAAATGCATAAAATAGCGAGAAAAGCGGTGGCATGGCATACGCTCGTGATTGCCGAGGGAGACGAGCGGCCGTCTGGAGTCGTCGGAGCGCAGAGGCGGCGAGACGGCGTCCGGCTCGACTCGAGCTCGGGCCGCCGCCGTCGGCAGCGAGGGAGTCAGCTCGTTGGTGGAGGCGCGAGGGCGCGCCGACCTTCGCACGCTGTCGCTACCGCCCACGCCGCCGCCGCCAGAGCCGAGCATGGTCTCGCCCGCCTGTCGACGGACGTTCTTCTCGGGCTCGACGAGAATCACCCAGAGCTTAGGCGAGAAGATGCAGAACAGCGCCACGGTAGCGCTCAGACTGATCGACAGGCAGAACGTCATCGTCTGCACCTGAAGCGCGGACATCGCTGCACACCCTCCCTGAAACTGGACGGACAAGAAGGCAGGCAGGCAGGCTGGGCCACGAACGCGAAAGTCGTTGCCGGTGCCGAAGTAGATGGGCAGGAAGGAGAGCCAGATGATGCAGGTCGTGTACATGGTGAAGCCGATGAACTTGGCCTCGTTGAAGTTCTCTGGCACGCGTCTCGTCTTGACCGCGTAGACGGTGCAGACGACGATCAGGGCGAGCGGGTAGGCGAGCGAAATGGCAAAGAAGTGGTCGGCGACGCGGCAGCGGAGCACGACCTCGGCGCGCGTGGGGTAGACGTGCGTCGTGCCCGCCGGCTCCACGAGCAGCCAGAGCAGCGTCGGCACGAGCTGCACCGACGTCAGGCAAGCCGTGATCACCACCTGCGAGTCGGCGTGTTCGACGCGGCGGGCCGAAATCGGGGTGCGGGGGGAGAACCTGAGAGAGCGGGGAGATGAACTTGGGCCTGGCTGCCGTCCTGTTGGCCGAGGAGAAGATGCGGTAGATGCGGTTGGTCTTGACGAGCATGGCCGAGTAGAGGAGCGCGAAGCCGAAGCCGACGCCGCAGCGCTTGAGCGCGCACGTCAGCGGCGACGGCTTCGAGAGCAGCACGAACGAGATCGCGTAGCACAGCACCATGCCGGCCAGCAGCGCGTAGCTCAGCTCCCGGCCCGACGCCTTTACCACCGCCGTCTCCGAGTGGCGCACGTACACGACAACGACCTGCAGACAGCGACGGCAAATATTGTTCAAGCCTTGAAGAAGAAAAAAAAAAGCAACCGGCGAAGGGAGGTGGCGAACCTGCGTGGTGACGAGAATGCCGAAGAGGGAGAAGGCGGCCGGCACGAGGGTGTAGGGCGTGTGCCACTCCATGTACTGCAGCTCGGAGACGGCGAGGTCGTAGCAGTCGGTCCTGTTGACCGTGGGCCACCAGCCGAGCGGGCAGTCGACGCAGCTCGTCTCGTTGGGCAGAAACTGGTGCGGTCGGCAGGGCACGCACGCCCAGCAGCAGACGCTGCCCGCGCTGCTCTTGCGCTCGCCCAGCTCGCAGGGCACGCCGCAGCGACTCAGCGGCAGCGGCCTCGGCGCCCAGGGATTGCGCTCGTCGGCGGCGCTGAAGAACTCGAGCGCGCCGTCGCGCCAGCCGCCCAGCGTCCTGTAGACGCCGCCGCCGCGGCGCCGATCGCGTCGGTACTGCGAGAAGACGTAGCGCGGCACCACGTTGCCCTCCTTGTCGAACGTGACCCTCGCCGGCGCGTCGAACGGACCTCAACGCAAGTTTGAAACTGGTCACTCTACGGCGAGGTTCCGAGTCCGACACCGAAACGATGCTCACTGCTGAAGTTGACGTTGATGAGGTGCCGGTGGAAGAAGTCGGACGGGTCGTAGTTGAGGAGGGCGTCGGCGCAGCGCTGCCTGTCCGACGAGGCCTTCATCCAGCCGCGGTCGGCGCCGCTCTCCGTCCAGCACTTGTCGCGCCACACGGCGTCCAGCGCGTGCGCAAACGCGTAGACAGCGTCGACGACGAATTGCACCTGCGCCAGTCCAAGGAGTTACATGTAGGAGCTAGCGAGAGCGCTGCCTGCTCTCGCTTGCTTTCACCTTATTGTCAATCGTGTCCGTTTCGACGAGCCGGCGCAGCTTTTCGTAGCTGCACGTCGAGCCGTTCCTGTCGCAGCCCAGTGCCTCCTGCATCCAGACGTTCCGCTCCAACTTTCCTCTGCGAAATGCAATTTTACTAAAGAGGCGCGACGCTGCGTGGCAACTGTTCGAAGAGGTGTACACGTTGCTGGGGTGCGCGATGCTCCGATAGTACTCCTTGAAGCGCGCCTCGGTCATGTTGCTGGTGGCCAGCTTGAAGACGATCGCGCCGTCGGCCGCCTCGGACTGCTCGGCCGTGAACTCCATGCTTTGGTCCCACGCCTCCGCCGCGAGCCAGATCAGGTTCTGCGCGCCCACGCAGGCCCACTCTAGCCTGGCGTCCATTCCATTATCGGCGGCTCAGCCCACCTCCTGAGTGCCCTGCCTCTTCCGTCGGTGGTACTCGTTCAGCAGCGGGAGGACGTGCTCGCTCTCGAGAAAGGCGACGACGACGCGAGCGCCCACCTTGCTTCTGGAACCAGAGCTGCGCGCCGGTGCGCCATAGAGCGTGGGAAAGATACATTGTAACCCCTTGAGAATGGTGTCGAAGTGCTTGGGAATGTCGGCGACGTTCTCGATGCGCACCGAGCCCTGTATGCAGATGGTGCCGAGCATGGCCTCGGCCTTGAAGTTCGTGGCGCCCATGTCGCCGTACGCGCCCGCCGAGTGCACCACGAGCACGTAGGACCACTTGAAGTAGCCCACCAACTCCGCCATCGCGCGCGCCTGCCGCCGAGAATTGCTCCTTCTCCACACCGAGCAGCGCGCACGCGCACCTGGAACTTGTCGGCGGGCACGGTGCGGGCGAAGAACTCGAACTTGTCGCGCTTGCTCAGGTCGTCGTTGGTCGAGGCGGGACTCACCTGCGCCATGCGGAACAGACGGAAGAGGTTCGCCACCTGTGCGTGGAAGAGAGGTCGACACGCTCTATTCGACTCGACCCGGGCAAACTGTGCTTGATGCACCGCGCACCTGTATGGTGATCTTGCTGAGCGAGGCGCCGACGACGCCGACGACGGTGTAGCGTCGGGCGCGACTCGTGATGGGCCGGGGCAGCTCTCCTCCGTTGCACTTGAAGTGGCCGACCTTGACGATGCGGTGCTGGACGAAGTTGAGACTCTGGTCGAGCGCGTACTGCTCGTTCTTGCACGTGTCCAGCACCACCGCCCCCAGCCGAATGTTCGGCAGCAGCGACGGCTGCCGATTCACGTCGTCCAGAGCAAACAGCATCGCCTCCACCCTGCACAAGATCGAACGCCTGTTCCTCGAATCGCTCAACCGCTTTCGCACGGGGAACTTGTTACGACCGTGTAGGGGTCGGTCAATCTGTTGCGCCGCAATTGCGTACAACGTATTGGTTGCAAAGACAAGGGTGTGCAGCACGTACAAACGTACATACCTTGCAGTTCTCGTATACTGTATGTACTGTACACACACAGTGATCTACAGGTACCGGACAGTGCAGTACAGTACGGTGTCTGGCTCTGACTCACTCACGGTAGGTGTTCAAACTTTGATTGCTTCTAACCCGCTAGAAAAGCTGCCAATCTGGCTACAAAATTGCAAGGACACAGAACCGACCTCTACCTAAACGTTTGTCAAATAGCGACTGTATCGAATTCATTACTCGGTTTTGCTCAATCTTCGTCGTGGATGCAAAGTTTACGTTGCGGTCACGTTGCGCTGGTTCACTTCACTGTTCACTCTATCATTGTGTGAGCGTTCAATTCATGGACGTGTCGGAATAGCTGAAAGTGACAAAACAGGCGCAAGTTGTGTGCCAATAATTGCTGGCAGATGCGAGCAGTGTGTTAGCACACGAGAACCAACGTGATGTCGCTCTCCACGGATTAAAAGATCATGCATCTGACACTTGTCTCGGTTATGCTCGGCACAGTAGAGCTCGGTTACCTATGTCGGCTAGCAAGTCTTTAGCGAAGTTATAAGCAATCATCACTTTTCGTAAGACACCCTGCATAGCATATGTTGATATGTACGTGTACCTCTGGAGTCCCCTGCCGGTGTCGAGCTCTCCGGCGCTCGTGTGGACGGGAAAGAGACCGCCGAGGAGTACGTCGCCGTCGACGCGCACCTCGGCGTTGGCGCTGCAGCCGGGCACGCGGGCCGCCGTCTCCCCCTCGCCGCTCGCCATCTCGGCCGCCAGCTGCGTCGACAGCAGCACCACCAGGAACATTCGGGAGTCGGAATCAGGACCGGCACGGAACGGTGTCGCCGGCGCCAGTCGACGCCGGCCATTGAGAGGCGGCGTTTTCGAGACGCCGCCGCGTGCAGAGGAGGCGATAATCGGCCTCGAGTGGCGTCGAAACGCTCATCACCTTCTTTCCTTTTCCCTCGAGAGGCGCGCGCGCGCGACAGCCCCACTGCCGGCGTCGGCGGCCGGCGGCGCCTCAGATGCTCTACCCTGATACACAAACAAGGACGCGTCGACGCGGCGATAATTGGGAGAAGCTGCCCGCTGAAAACGGACACGGTCGACGCCGGGGATCGGATTCGAGAGAGGGCTAGCGGCCGAGCGGGTATAGCGACCGGCCTTGCGATACGTGCTCTTACGCAAACGGTCGGCCAGTCGAGGACAATGGCGCGAACAATGGTGCCGCGACTGCGGACTGCGGAGAGCTCGGGAGTCGACGACAAGGCTTGTCGACATCCGCGCACCACTGACTCGGAAACGCGCTGTCGACAGCGACGCTCCATAGTAAATAGAGAGGAAGCTGACGCGCGCTCGACAGTCTTAGCGCCACGGAAAGACGAAGCCAATTCGGAGGACTCGGTCGGGGCATCGACTCGCAACGGCGGTATCAGTGATTAGGCTGGGATTTGGCCATTTTTGCAGCGGTGTCACGAGCAGTGGTCGTTAGCAAATGATGCCGCCGAAGCATTAGCTGCCTACACGTTGCTTAGTCAGCTGCAGCAGGCAATAAATACGTGCGCGAAAGATGTTTCGACGACGACTTGTGTTCCGTTGTTTTGGCTTTGCTCACCAAATGGGCATTTAAACTGGCTGGTTTCTTGTGCAACTGTAGCTAGCGTAAGTAAAGGACCGGCTATTTATAGGCGATGTGCGCGGAGCCACATTGGCAGAAGGGATGGGGCGTCCTCCTCGGCGGAGAGAGGAAGAATGCCGCTGCCGAATGTGTCGCTCGGTCGCTAAGTGGAGTACGGTACCACAGCTGGGACACCGTTCAGTCCATGTTAGAGAGACGTAATATAGAGTGAGTAAGCCCCAGTGCCGAACCCTGGCGCCGACGGAGGGAGGCGGCGGTGGGGCGGTACAGCGCGGTGGTCGACGGGGACCTTGGGAATCAAAACATCGGCCGGCCACTTATTCAACTGGTCGACGGCATTAGGTGCCGTCATTGGAGAGGAGCCGCCGCCGCCGCCGGCGCCGTCCTCGCTCCCGACGGCCAGCTTGGGCCGCTCTCAGCCGCGCCGCCGCGCCGACTCAATGGGCGCAGATTATCATTATTCCGACGGCGGAGTGCGCGCCGAGGACGCCGACGCCTTTTTCGGGACCGGGCGCCCACGTCGCTCCCACGGGCCGCCGTCGCTGACGCTGCCCCCGCGCTGAGTCGTGTAAGACGAGCAGCAGGAGCCAACGACGCCTGAAAGCCCTGAAAGTTTCGACTTCTGGACCACACGACGCGAGCGTACGCACGCGCGCGCGTTCACACGCGCGCGGTCCATCGGCCGCGCCCGCCGCCGTCTCGGGTGTCAACGGAGCGTGTGCGGCTAGGAAGCGCGCGAGGCACACGTGATGAACAAACGGCTCGACAATCCGTGCTGCCGGCTTGTGCCAGTTCTGCGAGCGTGCTCTTCCACCGGTCACGCACGATGATGGGGCTCGCTAACCGTCGGTTAAAAAATAGACGCCTCTTCCACGCAACCAATCGACTGCGTATCGTGGCAAAAGAAAGCATAAGCGGATAACACTAGCGACCCAAGTCCACATTTGAACAAGTGAAGAGCTGCTACTGCTGCTATGTTGCCAGTCACAGAGAAGCGGTTCAGTTCTACGCGTCACTGATCGGCTCAATGCAGGGTCAATGTTCAATCCATTGCATTCAGCGTTTGCCGGTGTTGCATCCCTTTTCATCCCCCCACAAAACCATCCGCCCGGATGTTTTGGGATATCCCAGTTCCTCCCCCAGAGGAATTGGGATAGAAAACTCGCCATCCCAATTCCTCCCCCCTTATCCTAAAAACTCCCCCCTGGTTTTCTGTGCTAGACGGGAGAGCTCGGTAACAGGGAGATAGCGACGTGTTCTCTTGGCATCTTGCTTCAGTTTCTCAATCTTGGCAACAACTACTGGGTGTTGGTGGGCTTGTTGGGCAAGCGCGTCTATGTATCTCTTCGACAGCCTCCAGAAGGCTGTCGTTAGCGCACCACTCTGCCGCATGCTCTGGGAGCTGTTCGGATCCACACTCGCCAGTGGCCCACTCGTTCTTGCTGTGCCTCTGCAGCGACAGCGCAATGGCAATGTGGGGACGACCGGCAGCACCGTACAGCACGCTGCCAAGTCATCGGACCCCCACAGCTGCGCTTCCTGTGAATTGCGTTTGTGCGTTTTGTGCAGTGCGGCTACGACAGCCAAAGTCGTAGTCGTCGCGCCGTAGTCGTAGCGACCGTCAAACCTGGCTTCCGTTGCCGCCCGCTAGGCGCAGCCAGGTGTCGCTAGCAGCGCGTCCGTTCAAATCCCTCCCTTGTGATTGGACGACGCACGCGTGGGCGTACGCGCGTTTCCGCTCGCGTGACATACGCCGACCGTTGGTCACTCTTCCGTTTTCCCCGATCCCGAACCGTTTTTCTCTCTCTCCCCCCCGCTCGCGGCGAAGCCACCGTGCGACCTTGCTGTGTCTTGCACGCGTTGGTGACGGGCCGAAAAGTGCAGCGTCGTTGGACGGTCGTACCCAAACCTGCACACGAGCCGTTCGCCTCGACCTCTGGCGGCAGCCCCGTCACGTCGACGCCAGCGAGCTCTCACGCGAGCGCACCGGGCGCTTTGGCCGCTTTCTCGACCGCTGTCGGCAGCCCCGTCACGTCGACGTCAGCCGGCCTACTCAGCGCGCTGCGACAGGCGAAGCAGCGTCGGCACAAGCGCGTCGCGACAGGCAGAAGCGACGTCGGCTCTTGCGGCGGCGAAGGGAAGTTGCGTTGCGCCGTGTCGTTGCGTCGCTGCGTCTCATCGTCTCTCGCCACCGTGGGGAGACAGCGCTCCCCGGGGCGAATTCGAATTGCAGGAGCGCGCGCGGATTTCAGAGTGCTAGCCAAAGGACGGACGAGCAGCGTAGCGGTAGCCAGAGGCGGCAAGTTTCGGCTTCTCGCACGCGCTTGGTGTACGTAGGCGCTCTGTCGACCGGGGGAGGCCTACTCGTTTCAGCCACCGTACAGCCGGGCCGGGTAGCGAGCGCCTCACAACGACTGTGGGCTGCACGCGATCGCGGTCGCCTTTGACATCGTCACAGGAACGGAGCTGTTGTCGCTGCATGACTTTGTCTACGTTATGAGTGATCTCAGACAAAACGCCAGCGATAGATTCGAGCTGGGCTGGGCACTCTCCTACCGTTTAAGCAGAAGGGGAAAACACTAACAGTCGTAAAGAGTGCATTCCTCTCACCGTGTCGTTGGAGCTTCAGTAGTGAACACGTGAATTTCATTGACGAACATTGCGTGGTGTGGGTGTGGGTGTGTCCCGTTATGTTAACTTTGTCATCTATAGGTTCTTCGACTTTTGCTGCGTTCCATGATATTTGTGAACCATCCTGACACGATTCGGTTGCGTCGGCTTTATATACCAAATTACCAATACAGTTTTCACAGTCACTGTGCCTCAGAGTGCCACTATGTTTAGGGGGGATGTTTTAGGATAAGGGGGGGAGGAAGTAGGATAACCTACTTTATCCTAATTAATCCGGCCGGATGGTCTGGGATATCCCAGTTTGTCCGGGGGGATGTTTTGGGATGGGGGAGGAAGAGGGATACGACACCGGCCACTTGCTTGCTTCCCCATTTTAATCAGTACTTACAGTTCGCCTTTAACACGTAATACAAGTGCAATTACAGTCATCCGAATAAAGGGGAATAAAAAAAGGGGATGGATAGGCAAACGTGATTTGGTGTGAGGCCAACGAGCAGCATTGTGAGCAGCTAGTGAGAAGGTTGAGAAAAATGCCAGTGCCACCCCCCCCCCACCCGCGAAAAAGTTTGACCTGTTTTTCCGTAATTTTCAGTGTTGTGTGGATGGCACAACACCAAAATAACGCTATTTTGATTACGTATTAAAAAGTGCATATTTACGCCTTATTTGGTGCAGTACTTCTTCATTCTGGACGACTACTCTCCGAACCTCACAGTACCCCAGGCATGGCCTTGGCTTGACCCGGACCCGGTAACAGCCGTGATGGGGGGGGGGGGGGGGTGTTAAACCATGCCCTAAGCCAATGTGGCACTGGTGGCAGCAGTTAGCCCGCTATGATGGAGCTGCCACAGGCTACAGCAGGTAGGAATAGAGACTGTAGTAAGTCTACATGGCTAGCATGAGTAGACTCGACGATAGCAAGCGCAGTAACAGCACGGCGGCAAAACTGCTTTAATTGGGGTACCCCAGAGCCGAAAAACGCAAACAGGTTCGCATCAGAAAGCCGGCGGTTTTTACTTTTTAGTTTGTATGCGGAAACTCTGCGAATCGCGACACTGCAGCAACCAGTTCGCTTGCTTGCCCCAGAACGCTGGCGCGGGGACAGCTGCTAACCGCTGTGTCTGACCACGATTGACGACGACTGTTGTGCGACGAATCGACGACACGAACGTTGTACGACACAAGTGAGAAACATGTCAAAATGTGCGGTCAGGGGTGGGGGAGCAGAAATGGGCGCCGGTGGTCTTCTGACGTTTGGGGTTCGTTCGACAGCCGCTAGTGGCCGCCGCCGACCTGCTCTTGGTAGACCTCAATGACGTCATCATTCTCCATCTCCATCGTCTTGGGGGTGTCGTCGTCGTTGATGCGCCGTCCGTCGAAGAGGAAGCGCAGCGCCGACGCCCCGACGCCCATGCGGTCGGCGTAGGACTTCTTGAGCTTGCCCATCTGCGTGGTCAGCTTGACGCGAAAGTGCACCTCGTTGCTGTCCTGGCCCACGACCTTCAGCTTGATGTACTGCTGCTCCCCGCCGCCACTGGCCGCGGCACCAGAGGCGCCACCTCCCGAGGCAGCGGACGCGTCGCCGCCCGCCTCTGAAACTGCGCTACCCGTCGGCACGCTGCATGGAATGCAATTGGTATATATATGCACTATAACAAGGACCACCATTGAAAGTGACTACCGTGACACTAGCGCGCACCTAGCTCGGCAGCGGAGCTCGCGGTGTTGTCGGCTGGATCGCTCATGACTGTCCGCTGTCCGCAACACGGAAGCACCGACGAGAAAGAGAAACGACTTTTTTGTTTTCTTTGTTCAATTTCTGTGAAACGGCGGCTTATGCGCGAGTGTACGCGGATGGCCAATGTTTAGGGCGGACGGCCAATTGTGCGTATCATCGCATTGTCGAGTTTCAACTCCTAGTTGGACACAGTGGAACACCTAGGGACAACCGTATCCTTCGCCGAATAGCGTGTCTATCTGTATTCAAATTCAACTGCATCGCATCAGAGTCACGGGCAACAAGGAAAGCGATGAAGCGCAAGATTGAGATGGACGTTTGGGGTCGGGACGCTGTGTGCGAGATCCTACAAGAAATGCGGAGCGGTACATCGGCGCGAACGGCTCGCTCAGTTGTAGTATTCTGTATACTAATATACTACTTTATGTACAATTGTTTGCTAACCAATTATTCTCTTCGTTATACCAACAGCAGTTGAGTTAGTAGTTAGTGATGGTACGGTTATCACATAACATCCGGCTATGTCACATTCTTCTGGGTGCCATACACTACACTCAGTCGCCAAAGAAATTAGCGTGCGACAGTCGAAGTCCAATAATTTTTGCAAATGTTTGCTGAAGCTTCTTTTTGTCTAGGAGATGACTGGACACACTGTCAGCAAAAGAGCGGCGGATAGGCGCTTGCGAGATGCCGAGGTTGGCAAAAGGCAGGCGTTCGGCAAGCGCTCAACAACACACGCGCGGCCCCAGTCGACTCCGTCGGTGCTCGCGGTCGGCAGCGGCGCCGGCCCTGCCTCGGCTGTCGGCACGCGACCGCTGTCGACTCCGTCGGCGCTCGCGCTCGGCAGCGGCGCCTCGATCCTGCTGCCGCTGACGCTCAAGACCCCAGCCGACCTGTCACTGAATTTTGTCACTGAATTGTATGTTCGACGCGAACTCGAACAAGGTGGGCGTTCCGGTGGACGTGCCCAAACAGTTGAACGTCGCGCTTCGTCAACACCGCTGTCGCGCAGCAAAGTCCATTGCCGACCAAGGACCGACTGCGAAGCGTCGTCGTGAGTGTGCGCTTATTTCGCACTGAGTGACATTCACCACAGCTGCTGGTTTGTTGTGTGGTACCACTCGGGGGTCAGCGTCGACAGCAGCCACTACACGGCGGACTGCTTGGTCAACGAGCTGGGCTCCTGGTGGCGATTCAGCGACAACAGCGTGTTGTACCTCGGCGCCGACGGGGCCTCCGTCGACAGTCAGGACGCATAGCTGCTGTTCTACGACCTGCAGACATGACAGTTGACCTCACTGCCCCTCAGCGCCTCATTCTCATTGCGCTAGCTTCTCGTTTCCCTTTGCGCTTTCCGTTAATTGCCCGTGTGACATTTGGCGTGCTTAGACTAGTCGAACGAGTCCTCGCTCAGCGCCAAACAACAGTCGATAAAGGCACTCTGAACTGGAAAATTCGAACACCCTCTTCATAGAAAGGTGTACTGCATATTGAGCGGTGCGCTGCATACAGCCAACGCAATTTTGTACGTATAAAATTTGTTTGTTGTTTGTTATAATAATTTATATAGTTTATAATTTGTTACTAGCACGTGGTATTGTAGTCATGTTCGAATTCGGGAGTACCGTACTGCCAGTTGAAAGTCGTTTATTTCCAGTTCAAAGTCGTTAACGCACCCGTATAAACACCTTCCGTAAATTTGCTGGTGCCATCGAAGCCCAAAGATTATTCCGTGACTAGTGTGCGTTCTTCTTGATGTTGTCGGACGTGGAGAGCAAGTAATACAAATGCGGATATTTTGTCAACAAATGATACAAAGTGGCCGACATGGAAACATGGAAAGTTCGTGTCCGCGTCGGGCCGATACGCCAATGGTGTTACAAGTGTTACACGTGTTACAAGTGTTACAAAGGGTACGGTACAATTTGCAAATTTACATACAGCTGTTTTTCGTTGGCTCGGAATCGGTTTGTTCTGTTAATTTGATGGTCGTTTTGCAATGCAAGCATCGATGAGTAGCTGTTAGAAAAATAAAGCGAAGAAGCCGGCGCGTACCGCCCGAACTTTGGGAGCGAGACGACGTGCAAAGCATTCTGGACAGCTTGCGACGGCGCGACGGAGCGCACACTTTTCGATCGGCGGCTGCAAGAATCGTGGTAATATGAGACAAAATCGTCCTTTTTGCCTTTTGAATACTTGATGGGCGCTGCAATGCAGGAATTGATGGGGTGCGAAGTCAGAGTCATGACCGTGTCCCGTCACGTCAAGGATCCTGGCATGGGCTGCCGGCAGATTGACCCAAGTCGACCGCATGAAAAAACGCAGAACCTGGTGACAGTGGCAGCAGCCGCACCGCTGAGAAAGCCAGCCACCATCCCGCAGCGCCGCCGCCGCCGCCCTCGCGAACTGCTGCAGTAGCAGCCCTACCTGGATCGGGCACTTGGTCGTCACTACGGTGCCTCCGCAGTCGGCGTCGTCTGCTGTCGCACTGGCACACGGCGGCAGCGGCATTGTCGACAGCTTCGGCGTCGACACGCGGCCGCAGTCGACCCCGTCTACGTCCAGTGGAGGCCCTTTAAATTCAACGAAGCGACAGAGCCAGAGGCCGGCGTCCGCTCCGCTAGTAGCGTGAACGACAACGGCGTCAACGACTGCGCTCCTGTCGGGGACGAACGTGACCGCCTCAGCCAGGGTGTTGGGGCGAGCGCTGGAAGACTGGTCGGAAACAGTCGTCAAGACGGCGTCGTCGAGATTGCCGAGTGACTCGTCTGCCTGGGTCGGGGAACCGTCAGGAAGCCGTCTACGTCAGCTGTGAATACGTCGACTGCAGATGAAGCGCCGCGAACTGCGAATCAGAAGCGCGAACAGAATAGATGCAGTTCAATTCTAACAATTCCAAAGTTCCGTATCGTACTGACTCCTTAGTCGCTTATTACATCGCTATTATTGTGCATGTCTAAGCGTAGTCGAATTCAAATTAATGGGGTCTCATAGCGAATGCAAGCTAGCCAGTCTCAGGCGTATCCTTGGCGCATCCTTGGCGTATCCGCTTTGGCGTATCGGCCCGGAACCTTCGTGTCTTCAACCCTACCGTATACGTTTAGAGAGCCCAACAGAGCCGACTGTTGCCCAAACGAAACGAATGCGCTTGAAACGGCGTACCATGCCCAATGGCCGAAGTAGACAGCTAAGCTATACGCAAGCATTGCGAAAAGCGCTAAGGGGTCTCGTTTCAAACTAGCGTTGTTCCGCGTTTCTTTACTGCTCTTTCGCTTAGTTCGCGTCTAAAAGCGAGCCTTCGCAAAAAGTACAGTACTATAGCAGCAATAAAGGGTGTATAACAAATGCTAATCAAATCCTTCCAACGGGCGAATAATCAACAGCAACGACGACACAAGCAAGTTTTAACAAGCTCGGGTGAGCATAACAAGACGTTGAACACATCACTTTTTAAGCTACATTCCAAAATATCGAAAATGTAGCTTCACCACCAAAAATTTAGCCTAATTTTTCTTAATCAACCGAACCACCATCCAGAACTCTCTCTGCCCAAATCTGCTGTCAGCGTCTGGCGGAGTAGCCGGGGTAGCGGAACTGGCCAGAGGGGTTGGCGCCGTGACCGCTCCGACCGCCGCCTTCAATTAAACGAGCTCTCAAATTCGGTTGACGCACACAAGACCACGACGTGCTACTGACGCTGGAAGCGATTGTTGTTGCGGAGAGCCTCCATGTGTAGGCGCTGCGCCTCCCGTATCTCGGCACTGTACCAAGACTGCGGGGGCACCAGGGGCTGACCGGGCCGGTAGCGCGGGCCGAGCTGCTCGCCGCCATCCTCGCGCCGCTGCAGCCTCTCCGCCTCCGCCCAGCCGGCCACCACCTCGTACTGGATGAGCTTGCGCCAGCGCGCCGTCGCGTCCCGGCCGAACTGGTCGCGGACTTCAAGCGCGTGGCGCCTGAAGACCACGAACCCCCACCGCGGGGCAGGAGGAGGACGCACACTTGATGGCGCGCGCATCCTCTTCACGTCTCGTCTCGGGGTCGACGCGGCCTGGCCGCGCGCCCTCCGCCTCGTCGGCGGTGACGACCCGGGGCGGGTCCCTGGAGAAGGCGTCGAGCGCGGCCGTGGGGTCGGAGAGCAGGTCGCAGCAGTCGTAGACTTGCCACGTGCGCGAGTAGAGGAACTGGAGGCGCACCACCAGGTGCGGACCCACGCGCGCCGTCCACGTGTCGCCCACTACGACGGGCGGTGGCGATGATTCGGGCGAAAACAAAACGAAAAGCCAACCGAACCGACCGATCTGGATGCTGACCTTGCCGCCCTCGGGGTCACCCACGGTGCCCGCGGTGCCGTAGTAGCTCTGCTTGGGGCCCTCGACGCGCGGAATCAGCCAGCCCATCAGCTGCAGGTAGCTGGCCGGGTTCCGCTTCTTCTGCTGCTGAAGAATCCTTCGTTCGCCACCGCCAAGCGCGCGAGGAGAGAGCTTTCAGTCTGAGCTGGGAACCTGCATTCGCTCGGTGACCTCGAAGACGGCGGGCACGGCGAGGGGCGGCTTCTTCCAGAATTTGTCGTCGAGCTGGCGCAGCTCCAGCAGGCGGACGGCGTCGACGGCGCCCGTGTCGATGTGGAACACCTCGACCTCGTCGGCCGTCAGCCGCGAGACGACGAGCGCGCGGTACCAGCGCCGCTGCCGGCCGCTGGCGCGCCTCTCCATCGCCCGCACATCCCACAACAACCGACGCGAGGCCGAGCTCGCCGCCGCGTGCGCCTCCAGCAGCGGCACGCTCTCCTGCTGCACCGCCGAGGGCGCCGCCACCAGCAGCCCAGGCTCTGCAGAGAAAAGTGAACAGCTCCAATAAGCCCCCCCCCCCTCCAGCCTGGGGCAGCGTATGGCACAGTGGTAGAGAATCGGCCTCTTGCGCCGGCACGGTTCTGGGTTCGAATCTTGATGGATCCACTAGATCGAGGACTTCCTTATCAATGGATTTCCGTCGTCGTCGCTGCCCTAGATTACAGATGGCGTTCTTCCGAATGTCTTTGGCGAATTGCTTGGCTCTAGACGGGAAGGCGTCATGGAGAAGGATATGCTACATGGGCCATTGACGGCCTCCTAGCGTCGCCCCAAATCCAACAACCCCCCCCCCCCAAGCCTGCTGACAGCTCAACGCGCACCGTGGGCCGTCTCGAGTCCGTAGCTGTCGCGGCGGTCGGAGGTGTCGAGCCGCTCGTAGAACTCGGTCATGTCCTTGATGAGCTCCGCCTGGGCGCCCATGTCGTTGTCGAACGTCACGTAGAACAAGTCGTCCTCGTAGTCGGTCGGCGAGCCCATCACGCTCGAGCGGTCTGCCAGTGGATAGAAGCTAGCCGCAGACAAGCCTATATCAAGGCGCGGCGGCTGCGAACAGTTCATGTAAGACACGGCCCCGCGAAGGATGTCGCCCTTGGCGCCGGGAATGCGCAGCGCCGGCAGCTCCTTGCGCTGGCCGCTCCTCTTGCTGAGGCCGCTCAGCTGGTAGACGCTGACGCCCTCCTCAGTCTCCTCTTCAGCGCGTCGACAGGCCGCCGCGTCGCCGCCTGCAATCGCCGGCGCGTCGTGCCCACAAACGACCCGGCCAGCCAGCCAGGGAGGGAGGGCACGCACGGAGACGCGTGCCGGTGACGTCCTGCAGACAGAAGCCGCCCTGGACGAGACTGGCGTTGAGGGAGGGCCGCGTCCAGTTCCGATGCAGCAGGCGGACGACGTGCACCAGCCGGCCGTCCCCCTCGTAGCGGCCGTGGCCAGTCACCTCGAGCACGTACTTGCCGTTCGCGTTCACGGTCGTCTGAAGCCGTTTGCTTGCTTCGCTAGTGAGACGACGCGCCCGCGCCCGCGCGCGCACGCACGGCGAGTAGGGCGCCGAGACGCTTGACGGCGCGGTTGGGCTTGCAGTCGGCGAGGCGGCCGAGGAGGCAGCAGCGCTCGACGTTGCGCACGACCGCGTCGTCGACGACGCCCAGGAGCGCGTCGCGAGCGACCAGCACGCGGCAGCCGAAGTCGACGAGCTCGACGAGCGTCTGGTTGGACGCCGAAGTCGGACCGAAGCCGTAGTGGTCGCAGAGGACGACAGCGCGGTAGACGCGCTCCACGCCGTCCACGGGCGAGCGGAAGCGCGCCACGCAGACCGCGCCGCGCTCGATCTCCGCCTTGCGGTCGGGCTCGGCGACGAGCGGCTCCATCTGCGGCCGCAGCTGCTCGGGCGCGGCCCCGCTGAGGTAGTAGAAGCGGAGCTTGTCGTCGACGCGCTCCAGGTCCTGCGCCGCCGACGCCGTCATCAGGCCGATCTCCTCGCCGCCCAGCCGCGTGTACAGCACCGTCACCGGCTCGCAGCGCGTCTGCTCCTCGTCTAAACCAAACCACTCCAAGCGTTACAATTTGCATTGGTAAAACATTGGTGCTGCAAAAGACCCACAAATCGGAATAAATCTAGGAGCGAATTGAAGTCGCTTCCACGCCTTGCCTGACGGGCTGTCCATGGTTTTTTTCTCACGTTCGCTTAATACAGCAACAAATACACACTGCAAAGAAACGCAACATTCAAAATAGAAAACGAAAAGTTGACGCAGATATTTGCATATCTTAGCGACAAAACAGAATGTACGGTGTACAATACAGTAGCAATCCGCCAAATGCAAATGCCGATTTACAAAACCGTTAAACAAGGAGGCATTTCAGTGCTTTCTAATGAACGCCCGATTCAGTTTTTCGACGTTACTTTTTGTACAAGGGTACAATTGTACATCTTTGTGCTCCTGTACTTCCTGTAAAATGCTCTCCTCTGTCGATTATTATGGCGCCCCTGGAGAATTCTATTACGACGAGGACAGAATGCAAGTCGCCATGCCACAGCTTTAGCTGTCGATGACGGAGTTGTCTCCATTTCAGGGGCATGCGTGTTACTAGTGGGGCTGTGTCGCTGGAAAAAGATCAGAGTAACCTGATCGGCATCAGCATTGGCGGGGGCGCGCCCTTCTGTCCTTGCCTCTACGTCGTCCAGGTGTGGTTTGGGAGTGACTGGAGGGACCGATAGAAACTATTTGATAGTTTGCCAGGTGTTCGATGACACGCCGGCGGCCAAGGATGGCAGCTTGGAAGCCGGCGACGAGGTCACGGCCGTTAACAAGGTCGCGTGCAAGGGCAAGACGAAGACGCAAGTGGCCAAGATGATTCAGGGCGTGCAGGTGAGGAGGCGGAGTCACCGAAATTCTTCCGCCGCAGCCTCCCGAACCGCTCGTTCGCGCGCGTAGGGCTCGTTGACGATCAACTACAACAAGTTGCACGCCGACCCCAAGCAGGGCAAGACGCTCGACATCGTCCTCAAGAAGGTGGTGGTGCTCTTCTCGTCGTCGGCGCGCGGGCCTAAATAAAATTAAAAAAAAATGCAGTGGAAGCACCGCATGGTGGAGGGCATGACGGCGGACACGGCGGACGCGCTGGGCTTCAGTCGGGCGATCCTCTGCAACGACTCGCTGCTGAAGAAGCTGGAGGAACTGGAACGGAACGCCGACATGTACCGAGGACTCATGGAGCACGTGCGCGCACTGCTCAGGGCATACTGGCACCTGGCGCGCACGCAGAAAGGTCAGTTCTCTCTCAACTCGACCACGCAAGAGCCAGACCCCAGTGCTGTGATCTGCTGACACACAGCACACGCCCGTCCCCATGACAGCATACCTCGGAGGGGGGGGGGTCACTCACCTGGCGGAACGTTCAGTGCGGCGAACCCCCCCCCCGCTTTTACTTTCCGGAACCTCACTCTTTTTTCTTGTAAGAATTGAAGACACTTGCCTGTCACACTGTCTTTTGCACTCACTGTGTACATTTTAGCAGAAAGGTGTGTAGAAGGGTGACTTGAAGGCTCCCAGATCACGTCTTGGGTTTGTTCTAGTCGATTTTTAGCCGAAAAGCCGAAATTTAGCCGAAATGTGCTGTTGGTTGTTGTAAGTAAATTTCCACGGACACCGCCTACGTTTGTGCATCTAAGTGCAGTGTTCGGCGACCTGTTCGCGGAGATGGGCTCTCGTGAGGCGCAGCAGTCGGCGAGCGAGGCGTTCACGACGCTGGGCGAGGCGCATCGCAACGTCGAGAAGCAGGGCCTGCGTCTGCTCAAGACCCTACACCCCATGCTCAGGGACATGACCACCTACTTGACCAAGGTTGCGTCGTGCCAGTCTCGCGCTTGTTTGTTTGTTCGTTTGTGGGCCGCTGCTATGATCGCGGGGGGGGGCTCTCTCTGGTCACACATAATTGACCGCTGCTAGTGAGAGATGAGGCCCAGTCAGCCCGATCCTGGGGGGGGGGGGGGGCTGGCTCCCCAAACGGGCCGGAATTGTCACTGCCGCCAGGTTGGTTCCGCTGGCCTGCAGCTCAAGGGACGCCCAGGACGTACAGCTCCCAGAGGAGACCAACCCGCTGTCCAGACGGCTCCCATCAGTCTTGCACTTGCACCCCCCTCCCCAAATCGGTGATTGATTGCGCGCAGGCGATTCCCGACACGCGGCTCACGATCAAGAAGTACCTGGACGTCAAGTTCGAGTACCTGTCGTATTGCCTCAAGCTCAAGGAGATGGACGACGAGGAGGTGCAGTTCAACGCGCTCCAGGAGCCCCTTTATCGGGTGGAGACGGGAAATTACGAGTACCGGTGCGTGATTTTTGGAATTAGGCAATTTTTGGAGATGACGCCCACCCCACACCCGGTTCAGTTTGACCCTGCGCTGCCGACAGGACGCGCGCGCCCGCTTCGCCAAACTCCGCTCCGATGTCATGGTGAAACTGGAGCTGCTCGACCAGAAGCACGGTGGAATTTTGAAATTTTGTTAAAAAAAGATTGCGTGGTGATACCTAGAGCGGTTGCAGTGCTGGACATCACGGTGCAGCTGCAGCGCTTCGTCACCGCCATGGCGTCGTATCACAACGACTGCAAGGGCGTGGTGCAACCGACGCGGAATCTATTCCCAATAGAAGTCGACCTCTCGCAGGTGGCGGGCCCCCCCCCCCCCCCCCCCAAAGGCCGAATGTTGCGTATGGGCCGCATTCGCTCTCTATTCACGCATAACGGATCATTGACCACTTTGAGTTAGTGACCAAGTCAGCCAGATCCTGGGGGGGGGGTCTGTCTGGCTGGAATTGTCACTGCCGTCGGGTCGGTCCGCCCAGGACAGGTGCTCCAAGAGGAGACCAACCCGCTGTCCAGACGGCTCCCACCATTTCCCAAACCGTGTCTTCTCATCATGACGCATAGTGGTAGTGAGTGACCCTTGGGGGGGGGGGAGGCATCCCGAAGACCGAGCCCTGTGCATGCAGGTGGCCGTCAAGTACAACACGACCGGTCAGCTGCCTCCCGACGAGGACGAGGACGACGATGTGGGAGATGAGGAGGATGACGAGCCGGCTCTGGACGTCGCCGCCCTGCCCACGACGCTGCTCGACGACCTCTCTTCTTGTTCAGCGCAGCCACCGCATTCTTCCCAGTCCGCTGCAGCAGCGCAGTCCAGTGACGACTCCTTGCTGGACTTGCAGCAACAGGGACCGGACCTCAACCATTCCAACGCAGCGGAGCATGGGCATTCCGTGGACGACATGCTGAACTGAGATGGGATCTCCAGCCACTAGTACTCTCTCATTGAATGATTTGGTTTTACATTCCTGGTCGCTTGGTCTCTTCTTTCGTTCGAGGCTTTAATCGTGGGAGCCTAGTCACTTGGGGGAACAGTGCAACTCGAACGGTGTTGTGTGGCCCAGTACTTTGTATGAATATCTGTTTTTCTCTGACGTGATTCTTTTCGAGGGAATAAAGCGTGCGACATTGCGTTGTTCCCCATCCGCCGTCTGTCTATACAAGGCCCCTTTGTGTCCTGCCGCCGCTGGTTGTCGCGCCGACTGGGTGTGTTATTCGCAGTGGATGCTGAGCGGCCGTTTCGCCGCCGTTTTGTGTCGTCGCCGCGTCGTCTGTTGGCCGCCGCCGTCGCCGCTGTGCGCACCCTTCCCCGCCTCGCCCTACTACCTCCGCTACTACAGCCAGAGATCGCGTGCCGACAACGATTGTGCTTTTTTTTAATTTTCTTGATGACGCAATCGGCGCGGCCGGTTGAGTAAGCGCGGTGTGCGTGCGTGCATGTTCGCGACATTAAAGTTAGCTGTCCTGTTTTGCTTTAGCGACGACAATGTCCAACTCGGCAGCTGTTGTGGAGAACGGAGAGGTGGAAAAGAGGGCGCAGGCACCCTGGCAGGCCCCGGAGGCACCCGCCACCTCCCTGACGCTGCTCAACAGCTTCACTAGGTCCAAGGTACTCTTCCGCCCGGCAGAAGGCAATCGGGTGCGCCTTGTGCAAGCTGTGTCGAATGAAATCCACTGTCGAAACCAGCTGTGTACAGGTCAACTGGTACATGTGCGGTCCCACGGTGTACGACAGCGCGCACATGGGCCACGCTAGGAGCTACATGTCCTTCGACATCGTGCGTCGCGTCCTCCGCGACTATTTTGGCTACGACGTCAACTACGTCATGAACGTCACCGACGTCGACGACAAAATCATCAAGCGGTGCGCGTGCTCCCTCACTCTTTTCACCTTCCCATATTTTTCTCTAGAATTCTTCCAAAAAACCACACCCCCTCACAGCCATCCCCCCTCCGAAATGTTCTGGAGTAGTTTCACCCGTGACCAGGACATTCTCCCCCAAAATGTGGTGCGCGCTTATGTGGAGCCACATTTAGTACGGTAAATAGTGCGGTACACTATTAAAAGGAGGCATTAAGCATATCGAGAATAGATGTGCGAATGTGAGCATACCGCAACGTAAATTGTTATTTTTTTGTTGAGAGTAATGGTCAAAATTGTATCGTCGTTCTATATCTAATATTGATGACGGTCCAGGATTCTTTGACGAGAATTTCGTCAGCGCCCTCCCCACCCTGCAGCTGAATTACCTTGTGATAGCTACCTCGCTGTTCTGTCACCGCCGCAACAGTCCAAGGCAAAGTGATACTAATGCCAATTGCCAACGCCTCTCGTCAGCAGCACAACTTTCTTTTCTCATGTTTGCCAGCACCACCTTGTTTGTCTGTGTGGTTCGCTTCTCTGATCGCGGGGCGGCCTCTCTCTGCTCACACATCATTCACTGCTGCTAGGGAAGATGATACCCAGTCAGCCCAATGGCTGCTGGCTCCCCATAACGGGCCGGAACTGTCGCTTCCAACTAGGTCTACTGGTTGTCCATGTTTGCCACATGAGACCGAGATCAATCCAAGTGTTGCCGTGTCGACTTCCTTTATCCAAGACTTTGAAGAAAAAAAAAGAACTGCTGGCGGGTTGACTTCGCTGCCTCCTTTTAATACGTACTTATGTTATAGGCTCAATAAAATGTGGCGTTAATTGAACGCGCGTGACGACTTGGGGGAGAATGTCCTAGGGACCGTTTCACCCTGCGTAAACGTTACCGTTTTTAGTGCTTGTCGGTGCAATATACCTAACCCCTATAATTAGCCCTCCCCTATAATTAGCCCCCCCCCCATAATTATACACCCTCCCAAGACCACTTTGAGTTAATAAGGCCCCCCTATAATTACGCCCCTCCCTAAATGGACCGTCGACTGAAAGGCACAATTTTCCATGTCTGGGTGTATGTGTGCACGTGAGACTGTGTGAGAGTGTGTTAGAGTGTACCAACGTGTGTGCACAGCGCCTTATTCCGCCTTATCGCCTCCACGCGCATTTCCGCCCACAAAGCTTCCCAGTCAGCGACACTTCCAGTTTATAAGCCCCCACCCTATAATTATACACCCTCCTAGAGCTCGAACGAAACAATTAGCCCCCGAGGGCTTATTATAGGGATTTACGGAAAGCGTAAAACCACTAAATATGGCTTTTGGATGTGACTCAAAAGTGCCTCTATTTAACCGCCATTTTTGGTGAACAAAATTCTCCCCTTCTGAACATCTACCCCCCCCCCCCACTGTACCAGACCCAGCTGCAGGCGGCAGGTATGCTGTTTGAGTCTCCCTGTCGAAGTCCGTTCTTCTTGTTCAGCGCTCGCCAGCGTCACCTACTACGCGAATATCTATCGTCAGAAAAACTGGACGTGCCCAAGGTGGTGGCGGACGTGACGGCCGCGCTGCTCCGACACAAGACCAAGAGCGCGCTCGAGACGGACGAGGACAAGAAGCGCATGTACAGCGCCATGGTGAGCACAGAGGGGAGGGGAGGGGGCGGGGTAGATGCCTAGAAATGGGGAAAATTGTGGACCAAAATAGTGTCTAAATAGGTACTTTGGCGTAAAAGAAAATGGGGCAACATAGGGTCCAAGTAGCGTTTTGTGGGCTGCTAGCACCGGAAAGAACGCAGACTCGCTCTTTAATCGTTGACGTTTGGGAGGGAGGGGGCTAGAATGGTGTTGGAAATGGTGTTGGAAAACAATCATCCTCCCCCTTTTCCGGAATGCTTGGTGACGTCATTTCAGTTGGGCCGAATCAACCAGGCGGTTGGCTCGCTCGAGGCGGCGCTCGAGTCGAAATCCGCCCCGGAGGGGGTGGAGTCCGCAAAATCGGCCGTCCTTCGGGAGGCGTCGGACGTGTTGTCGGACTGGCTGGACGGCGAGAGGGGCGGGGCGGTGACCGAGCACGAGATCTTCTCGGCGCTGGCGCGACACTTCGAGCAGGAGTTCCACGAAGACATGGCGGCGCTGGGAGTCCTGCCCCCGGACCGGCTAACGCGCGTCAGCGACTTCGTGCCGGAAATCGTGCAGTTCGTTCGGAGGATCATCGACAACGGATACGGATACGTCACCACCGACGGATCGGTGAGTGCGGGCTCTTCTGGAGGTTGTATGATCGCGTCCTAACCCGGTCAGCCTAATCCCGGAGGTCTGGCTCTCGTGACTAGCCGGAATTGTCAATCGGTTGGTCCAGGAACAGACAGCTCCCAAAATGAGACCAACCCTCTGTCAGGACAGCTCCAACCGTGTCCCCAGCACGCACAATGAGAGCGTCCCATGTCCCACTCCATGTCTCGCCCGACCAGTCGCATTCTGCGTGGACCGTCGGTGTCGACGCCGCATACACCCCCCCCCCCTCCACGTCGTCTTCCATCCGGTGGCGTCATCGTGGCTACAGCGACAACTTTATCGTCTGTGCGTGGGCCGCTTCTCAGATCGCGGGGGCCTCTCTCTGGTCACACATTACTGACCGCTGCTAGTGCGAGATGAGACCCAGTCAGCCCGATCCTGGAGGGCGCAACAACAACCACTCGCAGGTGTACTTCGACACTGTGGCCTTCGACGCGCACCCTTCGCACCACTACTGCAAGCTGGTGCCTGAGGCGTTCCGGGGCCAGGCGGCCATGAGCGGCGCGCTGGCGGAGGGCGAGGGCGAGCTGAGCGTCGCCGACGACCGTCTGCGCGAGAAACGGAACCCGACCGACTTCGCGCTGTGGAAGGCCTCGAAGGGCGGCGAGCCGAGCTGGCCCAGCCCCTGGGGCGGGGGCCGACCGGGCTGGCACATCGAGTGCTCCGCCATGGCGTCGGCGGTGTTCGGCCAAGGCCTGGACGTGCACAGCGGCGGCTTCGACCTCAGATTTCCCCACCACGACAACGAGATCGCGCAGACCGAGGCCCACTACGGCTGCCCGCAGTGGGTGAACTACTTCCTGCACTGCGGCACCCTGAGGATACAGGTTGGGGGGGGGGGGGATTCATGTCGTGCGGAGGGAATGAACGATGTTTTTCAGGGCCTGAAAATGTCGAAGTCGCTGAAGAACTTCATCACAATCCGCGAGGCGCTGAAGACGTACACGGCGAAGCAGCTGCGGATTCTCTTCCTCATGCAGAACTGGACGGACGTCCTCGACTACGGGTGCGTGCGTGCGTGCGTGCGTGCGTGCGTGCGTGCGTGCGTAGGCATTCCGCACCCCATTCAGTGACGAGACGATGGCCGCGGCGCTGAGCTTCGAGAAGTCGACGCAGGAGTTCCTGCTGGCTGTCGCGCACCACGTGCGCCTGTCCCGCAAGTCGGCGGCGGTGGACAATTTCCGAAAATTTGCCGAGCCCGAGCGCGCCCTCTGGAACGCGCTACAGACGGCCCGGGCGCGCGTGCACGAGGCGCTCTGCGACAGCGTCGACACGCGGGCGGCGCTTGACGCCCTTCGACAGCTGGTCGTCGCCGCGAACGCCTACATCGTCCAGACGGAGGCTTCGGACGAGCCGCAGCTGCACGTCGGCCTGCTCAAGCTCTGCGCCGATTATATCGCCCGAATTCTGGCCGTATTCGGAGTGGCCGACACCGGAACCGGCGCCGACTCGGACGCCGGCTCGCTGGAGGAGCGGCTCATGCCCTACCTGACGGCGCTGGCCGAGTTTCGCGAGACAGTCCGCACGGTCGCCATGGCGCAGAAGAACGTCGACGTGCTCAAGGTAGTGCGCGGGCCAGCGTATGGCCTAGTGGTAGAGAATCGGCCTCTTACGCGCGCGGTCCTGGGTTCGATTCTTGGCCGAGCGACTAAAACGAGTCTTTCCCTATCCATGCATTTTCTCGTGCTGTCGCTGCCCTAGATTACAGATGGCGTCCTTCCGAATGTCTTCGGCTAATTCCGAGGCTCTAGACAGGAAGACGTCATGGAGTTGGGTCACTGGCGGATCCAGGATTTTGTGACAGAGGGGGGAGAAGGTCAATTTTTTCCACCGCACAATCTACACTACTGTGGAATAGACAAAAATGACGGGATTTTGTAGCTCTTTTACGAATCAAACGTGAGTTGGAAGGGAACCACAGCGCCGCAGGCGATAATTTTCCGCTTTTGAGTGCCTAAGTCCAAGGAAAACGTAAAAATCTGCCTATTTCCCCCTTGTGCTCGCCCTTTTTTCCTGCTTCTCCCCCTGATCTCTCCCCCTCCTTCCCCCCCAAATCTAAACTGACAGGAGGGGGAGACCCCCCTCTCCCCCCCCGTCTGGATCCGCTAGTGAGTTGGGTATGCTATGGGCCATTGGGCGGCCAGCGTTGCCCTCCAAACACAATGGTACTGCGCGTGTCAACGCGTGTCAATCAATTTCACATGGTGCGCCTAAGCGCTCTGTTGTCGCAGGAGTGCGACCGCCTGCGGGACGAGACGCTGCCCGAGCTGGGCGTCCGTCTGGAGGACAAGCGACCGGGTCAGGACACGATGGTGAAGCTCGTCGACCGCGAGACCCTGCGGCGCGAGCTGGAGCAGCAGCGCGAGCTCAAGCGCGCCGCGGAGGAGGCGAAGCGACTCAAGGAGAAGGAGAAACGAGAGCGCGAGGCCAAGGCCGCCCTCGACCCCCGCGACATGTTCAAGGTGGGCGCGTCGGCACGCGCGCACCTGCACGAGCGGACGTATGCGCGCACGCACGCACGCACGTACGTCTGCAGAACGACGCGCGCTACTCGCGGCTGGACGAGAAGGGCGTGCCGACGCACAAGGCGGACGGCGAGGAGTTGGGCAAGGGCGAACGCAAGAAGGTCGAGAAGGTGCACGCGGCGCAGACAAAAAAGTTCCAGCAACATTTGGAGAAGAGCAAGAGTTGACCAACACTGCCTTTCTTTGCTGATTCTCACTACCCGGTTTCAATTTGGTGCCGTGTCGACACGAAGATGTCGTATATTCTGAACCTGAACGTGTGACGCTAGGCATCGGTTGAGAAGCGCCGTTTGTTGGTGGGCGCATTGTTGTGTTCTCTCTTGCTTGAAAGGAAGTCTGTTTGTTATTGTTCTGGTTGTTGCAAGGATACCTATCTGTACTGGCTGGTTGGCTTTCATTTTGAAAGAAGGTGGAAGGAAGTTCGTGGTTTCCTGTTGTTGTCTGTCTTTGTGTCTGCTCGACGAGCAACCGCTTGTTAAGACCAGTTTATCAGCAGAATAAACCGTTTTTAATTGAATTCAATTACCGTACCACCAGTTACATTCGTTTGCCTTGTATTGTATTATGCAAATTTCCTCGATTCTGTAGGCGGGCACAGCGCAGTAGTAGCTTCTCGAGCATGCCGAAGAAGCACAGTCAGTCGAACAAGGTGCGCAAGCGCAAGGGCAAGGACCTGGACGAGATCGTGGAGGATCTGAAGCCCGAGCGAGCGGCCAAGAGGGCGGCCGCCTTCGAGCCGGACGTCGACCTTCCCGGGGAGGGCCGGTTCTACTGCGACACCTGCACGTGCGTGCCCTTGGCTGGAGGGGTCCCCAGGGACGGCAGACAGTTCAGACGGCACTTCCTGAACGCCGACGTGCTGGGCAAACACGAGAAGACGAAGGCGCACAAGCGCCGACTGAAATCGCTGCAAGAACAGCCGTACGGACAGAAGGAGGCGGACGCCGCCGGAGGCCTGGGCCAGTACAGCCGGCCGACCGACCCCAAGAGACCGAGGCCCCAGTAATTCGGTTGCGATTCGGATGGAAAAACGATGATTCCCACTTGGCCTCGAGTCGTCGTTGTTTGCGCGATCCTCTCTCGCCCCCCTCGGGCCACGCCGGGGGCAGAGGGGTTGGATAAACAGCGCCGCCATTGTTTGGAGACTGACGCCGGCGGCTGCCGCGCGCGCGCGCCACTGTCTGCATCCGCCGCCTGTCGGCGTCAGGCGGCGCTTTGTAATCGCCGTCGTCTCAGCGAGTGTCCTTCCACCGACAACAGACTCGCTCCGCCGTTCTTGTGGGCGGTAGGGAACCCTGACGTCCAGTGGCGTAGCCAGGACTTGATTTCGGGGGGGGGGGGGGCGTCCAATTTCGGCCAAATTCTCAATTTTGCAACAGGGGGGACCCTGTCGAATTTTTTGGACATTGTGCCATTTCGGCTGGGGAAGCTTTAGACACTCTCATCCAATCTGTTTACACGCTTTGCGCTCGTTTGTCTGACTACATTCACACTAAAACGTTAGCAAAATTGTCAAAACGGTCGATTTCCGTGCTCAAAATAGCGCCGCAGGCAAATTTTTTAGAGTAGGGTAACGAACTTTCACGGTTTTTAGTGCAAAACAATGCGCCGCAGGCGAAAATTTGGCTCTTTAGTGTCGTTTTCATCATTATTTGCATTGAAATTGAGAAAAATGCCCAGATTGGCACTTTTGCAACAGAGGGTACCAAGTTAAAAAATTTTAGCTTCGGAGAATTTTGGGGGGGGGAGCTCCCCCCCCCCCCTTGGCTACGCCACTGCTGACGTCGATAACAGTAAAAAGGGGACTGCGTACGCGCTGGAATCGACGCAGCTGTCTGGCTTCGAATCGGCCAATCGACTGGATTAGCGCCCCCGCCCTCTGGACGTGCGCTGCGTCGCCTATTATGATGTGCTCGCGCGGGCCGCGTGTGAATCGACACCGAGCGTCAAACGCTGCGCAGCCCCCACTATATAGTAGCCTAGCTCCACTCGTTTACGCGTCCTTGATCATTGGTTTCGAGCAGCCAGAGCGTCCACAGCTGCCGTCGCACGCGACACGCTTGCCCGATCGACGCATTGCGCGTGCGCATGAGCGCGCCACTCGCCGCTCAAGAGTGTCGCCGCCGTCGCCACTTGCCGGCCGCCAGCAGCGCCCCCGCCTGCCGGCCGCAAAAAGTGGCCGGCTGTCGCGTTCTTTGCGTCGTCGTCGTCGACGCAGCGCGCGCGACAAGAGATAGAAGTGCGTATGGCCATCATTGGAGCGCCGTGTCGCGACTCTAGTGCTAACGCGCGCGGGCGCGCCAACCGACCCTCCGCTGCTGCTTCGTCGACGCGCCCGTTTTCTCGCCGCCTCGCGCCCCCCCCCCCCCCGTTTTAACGGTCTGATTGTGCTCGGGCAACTTTAAGTGGACCGGCGGGGCTCGTCGCCGTCGTCTTTTGTCGACTAGGCGGCTCGCCTTGGGCAATCCAATCTCAAATCAAATATACCTACCTGCCTAGACTCATCGAGCGAGCAAGGCGATTGAAGGAATATGGCGCTCTCCGCTCTGGAGCAGCTCGAGCGCTCCAAGTCGCTCTACGTCAAGTCGCCCGAGGTGCAAGCGACGCCGCTGTCGTCGTTTCTCGACCGCGACCAGCAACAGCGTCTTGCTCAACGGACCACGACCTCGACCGGCGGCAGTCCGGCCAAGCGCCGGCAGCACAAGCCACCGGTGCCGCCCAAGCCGAAGCATCTCTGCTCGGCCAGACTCAACGAAAGCGCCGCCACTAGCAGCAGTGCCGACTCCGCCCTGCGCTTGGTGCCGAGCGTCGTCGTGGACGGCGCTGCGGACGAGTCGGCGGAGGAGCCGAGCTTCTCGACGCTCGTGCACAAGGAGTTCGGCCTGTCGGTCGAGAACTCGATGACGCTGACCTCGGTGGGCACGTCGCTGCGCTACCCCAACCACGCCTCCTCCCTGGCGCCGGCCGCAGCAGGCGAGGACGACGCGTCCATCAAGGAGAACGAGGAAGAGGTCAAGAAGAGGGTCTCAGTTCTACAGAGACATGCCAACGTCATACGTTGGATCAATTCCTGTCCAAATTGAGTTGTTCTTGTTCCCAGTGACTAGTGCGAACCAGCTGTTTCGTCGCGAACCAGCCGTTGCTCATATTGTAAATACCCTAGGAAATTATCCGTGGTCGTACGCGCAAGTCAAATAGATGCGATGCGACAGCCAACTTTGCTCCATCCTGTCTACGACACACGAGACGCGACGCAAACATAGCTAATGTTTTTGGAATCCCAGGTAGGGAGCTCTGTCTCTTTTTACGGCAAAGCATTGTTCGCTTTCTTAACGTGCAACCCCATAAGCAACGAAACGGTGCGTTCTGAATTTAGCGCAGACCCAACGTGTAGGCGTGTAGGCAATGCGATTATGTGAGACAGTGACGATAAGTACATCCTCCAATAGTGCCCCTTCGGTTGGGAGGGGCCTTCCACTACTGGAGAGGGGCTTCTATTGTTTCAACCTCAAAATGTCTAATTTTAGTGCTTTTGAGTCAATAGTTTCTCATTTCAACACAACATACCGTAAATCATCTAATAGTGCCCCCTCTCCAATAGTCGACCCCCCCCCCCCTCCAATTGTGCCCCCGGGGGCAAGAAGTGTCTTACGATTTGTGTTACACATGGACAAAAAAATCTAGTAGTATGGTACGTTTATGTGGTGTATACACTACCACCTAAGAAACGCCAAAATATTTGCTTAAAACACTGCTGAATTGACTCTACAGATGTACATTTTGAGGCTGAAACAATGGGGCCCCCTCTCCAATAGTGGAACCCCTCCAATAGTGCCCCCCAGGTAAGGACAGACACAGGTTGCGGCGCCGCGCCTGCTTTACGTATGCTTACACTCTGCAAACGGATCCGGTTGTGGCACATGTGTACCTTGCAAATTCAGGTGTCATATGTACCTTGCACAATGTACCTTATTTTATCAGTTCGGTACCATTATACACGTGTATGAATTGCATACCAAATGGTGTGCTCAACGTTTTGCGTATGATCTTCTCGACAACATCAATATCGCAGTGAGTGCGGTGGTTTTGTTGTGGACTGTTGTGGACTGGGAGTGATTTTGTTGAGTGCGGTGCGTGTATGTAGTATGTACACATCCGCACTTTATGCGTTTGCCTATGATGCGCACACAACCAACAATGTGCACTTATGTGTTGTCTGGGTTGATGCACTGCAATCCAACCGGTCGCTTCTAAATCGATGATAACGCGACGCTCGGACCGGCTGGAACTGTCGGTCGACTACTTAGTACTCAGTCAGCGGCGGCACCCATCCAGTGCGCAGCGCACACAAGCAATGCTCGATTGCAAAAAATCGATAATCCTTCACTGCGTTATAACCACAGCGCTATTCACCACCTCAGCGCGTTTATGACCTTCTACGCGTAGACGCCATAGCTTATACCTCCGCCATGTACAGAGCGATTAGACGAGGTTGAAGATTTGTCGATCGCCCAACTGTCCGGTGTTGTCTCCTAGCTGCTCTTTCGCTGTACCTCAGCTGTGTCGATTGTGCACCTGTCGTTCTTGTCTTTCCACGAACTATGTTTTTTACTTAGAAGAATGAAAGCGACTGTTCTCCTTACCTCCAACTCGCACAGACTCGTCCATGGCGGGGGAAGAACCGGTGGCCGGCACCGACTATACTGTCGAGCAGATCGTTGAGCGCATCCGTCGCGAGCTCGGCACCGACGCGGTCGCGAAGCGCTGCGCCGTCGCGCCTCTCAAGGAGGCGAAGGGCTTGCTGTCGAACGTGCTGAGGCTGACGGTCGACTGGTCGGACGTCGACGCGGGGCTGCCGAGCACCTTCCTGATCAAGGTGCCCTCTTCGGAGGTGATCAAGACGCAAGGCCTCGCCTCTGGCGACTTCGACGAGCTCGAGCAAAACGCTCGCGTGCAGGCGGTGGGCTCCTAGGTGCCCCTCACGCAAGCCTGGGCCCGTCGTACGCGCGCGCTCGCAGGCGCACAACTGCGAGTGCGAGTTCTACCGCGTCGCGAGGGGCTGCGAGAAGGAGCTGCGCATCCCCAGGTGCTACATGGAGGAGGAGATGCTCGTGGAGGACGGCCGACACGGCCTGCTCGTCCTAGAGGACCTCTCCGCCGACTGTCACGTGCGTCGGCTCACGGAACCGGAGCCAATGAGTCTGACCCTTTTAAAGGAGGTCAATCATCGCCCTCCGGTACGAGTGCTCAATCGAAATTACTGATGACGACTCAAATTCAGATAGTGGACGCGGTTGCGGCGCTCCAGGCATTCGCACTGAAGAATGCTGACAAGTGGAATGGCAATGAGGTTTGTGAAAGAACAGTTGTTTTGCATTGGGCTTGAGGTTTTGAGTTGAGCCATTACCGAACCTCAAACTTTCAACTCAGCTCGAAGCCACCTAAATGCACAGAGATTGTACCCGCGCATTCTGAAAACAGTTGGAATATGGCGAACTGCCGAATCCGAGTGACTTTTCCGATCCCTAGCTAGAGATTCATCACTGAACAGCAGAACTGTATATTCCATGTGCTCGCACTTTTTTCAGAAGCTGAACGTTCGCATAATCGACCTGCAGCTGCTGAACGCGAAGAAGTTGCCGGGAATGCTCATGGAGGCGGTGGTGGGCATGAAGGCGCTGTGGCCCGACCGCTTCGAGCCGCTCGCCGACCGACTGCTCGCCGCCTACCGTTCGCACGAAGACATCGCCTACGCGTTCCAGGTAGGCACCACGCGTAGGCGCGTCTACGCGTAGACGCGCCGCCGCCGCAGGAGCACGTGCGCATGGCGATGCCGGCGGTGTTGGTGCACGGCGACTTCCACGCGGCCAACATCCTGCTGCGACGGGAGGCGGACGGCAGCGAGCGGCTCGCCGCCATCATCGACTGGCAGGTGCGGTGTGAGTGACGCCCATTTTCTAATTGCACAGTATACGCTTATTTGCGTGCAAGGCGCACCGACGACTGAGTTGAACGCGCACCGTGGTGAGAATACTCTGGTGAATGCGCAGCCGCACTTATAGGTGGTGCACGCCGGCAGCGCGGCCGAGGACATCGTCCGCCTCCTCTCGACGTCCGTCCACGCCTCCGTCAGGCGCGAGCACACGTCGACGCTGCTCCGGCACTACTACGAGAGTCTCGCCGACCGACTTCGGCCCCAGCCGGTTCCATTCACGCTGGCACAAGTGGAGCAAGCCTACGGCCGACTCTTCAAGTTCGGCGTGCTAGCAATCGCGCAGGTACATGCACATGTACGACGTACATACAATAGATTCAATGGAACGAGGTTTGCCAAAAACATACAGGGCCTCCCATTCATTCCAAAGTGGGAGTTCCCCGGATCGGACAAGGAGAAGGCGGCTCTCGAGGTGGCGCTAGATCGCTCGGAGGCGCTCATTCAAGACATGGTCGCGATTGAGAACGGAGGCCCGAAGCCGTGGCAGTGACTGGATTCGTGATAGGCACTTGTAGGGTCGCTGGGCCGTGTCAGGGGGCCAAAGGAGAATTTCATGAACGCATCGGCACTGTACAGAGGAGTGGATAGACAGTTTCTAGACAGCCGGAGCAGCTCCGGCGGAGCTATGTTGAGAACTGGATCTCGCCCGCGTAGCGTCCCATGGCGAGCATGAGCAACAGGCCCGTGAGCACGCCCACCGACTGGAGGAGCAGCAGGATGAACGCCGACCGGAAGCCCTTCTTGACTTTCTGCTCCATCTGCTCGTTCATCTCGGGCACCTATAGAGACGCGCACGCACGCACGCACGTTTGGTTGCTGGGTAGGAGCTGCAGTGTTCTCACCATGCTCGCGAGCGGAATGTAGAGGAACATGCCGGAGGCGACGGCGTAGATGATGGGAATGGCCGAGTCGAAGTGGTTGCCGAGCAGCGCGCCCAAAACGAAGCCGACGAAGCAGGTGAGCGCCGACAGCAGATTGTACATGAACGCCTGCTTCATGGACATGCCGGCGTTGACGAGGATCGCGACGTCGCCTGCAACGCAGCCGTCCGCGTCGCTCCGCTGTGCAAAATGAGGCGGCGGTTGGGCTGACTGGGTCTCATCTCTCACTAGCAGCGGTCGATTGTGACCAGAGAGAGGCTCCCGCGATCACAGAAGCGGCCCACACACACACACACACACACACACACACACACACACACACACACACACACACACACACACACACACACACACACACACACACACACACACACACACACACACACACACACACACACACACACACACACACACACACACAAACAAAGGCCGCGCACCCAGCTCGTGCGGGAACTCCTCCAGGAAGATGGCTAGAGCGAGCGAGGCGCCCTGCACGATGCTCGACTGGAAGGCGGCGCCGAGGCCCAGCCCGTCGATGAAGTTGTGCAGGCCGTCACCGAAGATGATCATCCAGGCGACGGTGCCGATGACCGAGTCGCCCTCCTTGTACTCGACCGCGTGCTCGTGTCCGCAGTCGTGCTCCAGCTGCAGCCGTCACAGTGTCTCCGGGCGAATTTGTCCAGGCACGCACGTACATAGGACTCGTCGTCGGAGTGGACGGACGAGTCGACGGAAGGCTTGGGCGCGCCGACGACGGCTGTTCCGTTCGCGTGCAGCGCCACCTGGGAGTCGGAGCCGTGGTAGACGACGCTGCCGTTGGTGGAGTCGCTGACGAAGCCGTTGTTGCCCTGGCCCATGCGAGCGGTTGAGGCGCTCTGGCCCAATTTTTGTGCGTCCGCGCGCTCCTTCGACAGCTACATATATATAGGGTGGGCAGCGGGCGGCGAGCGTTGGAGCGACGCTGGGCGCACAGGAGGCGGGCTCACCTTCTTGTAGTCGACGTACATCTTCAGGAACTTGTCGAAGAAGAAGAAGAGGTACATGCCGCATACGATAATGATCGACGTCTTCAGGTAGCCGTGATCGTGCGCGCTGTAGACGCCGAACGCCTAAAGCGCTCTTCGGTTTCGTAGGTACAGCGTACCGAGTACCCACTCGACAGCGGATTACCGGGCGTTGCCGTCATATAGAAAGATTTGCATAACGCATTAACGCAACTGCACTCTCTCTGCCAATTGCGTTTGCAAAATCGACGTGCGAAAGGCGCACCAGAGGGATGCAACCGGGGGTGTGGATGTCGTCGTCACCTGCGGTATGAGATGGAAGACGGCGGTGCCGGAGAGCGCGCCGACGCCGAGGCCGATGAACGTGGTGAGTATGCGGTTGTAGACGCGCTTGCTGACGAGCTTCATGAAGAGGATGCCCGCTACGGAAGAGACGGAGATCAGCGCCACCACCGACAGGCCGATCACCCAGTCTGCAATCGCAAACGCAGCTTTTGTTTATGGCTCAAAAAAGTGGCACTATAGTTGGGAAATGGGTATCATGCAGATCTTCGGCATTCAGGGGCGCCGATGGTGTACGGTATTTGATAGTTTATGATCGCACTTATTGCTTGTTCTTCACGCCAAATAAAATTGTAGGCGCAGTTAAACTTACTCAGAACTTTGCTCTCAGCATCGTTGCTCGGCATCTCTGTAGTAGCGCTCATGGTGACAGCAGAGAAAGCTTTCCAAGCACTGGCTCACAAATGTCAAAATTGCTAGAACGATTGTCAGACGTATGGAGGTTGCTCTCTAGCAGAATCCTACCTGTCCTGTCGAGCTACGCGCTGCGCAAGAGAGACGTGTCAGAGTTGATGGGCATCAGTCTCGTGCGGCGCCGGTGCCAGCCGCCTCGCAACGAGATAGTGCGCGCCGCTTAGCCTCGCGTTCTCGCAAGCGGCGGCGGCTCGCGCGCAGTCCGACAGTTTAGTCCGACAAATCGGGTCCGTCTCCGTCCGCACCGGACGTGGTTGGTTGCTCTGGAGGACGGTGTCGGCAAATACAATCTGTAGTCGGCCTGAAGGACGGCCAGCGAAAAACACTAAAGACCGGACGTGACGCTGAATGTGTGCTCAGCCAGTCTGCCAAAAAACACTGACGAAATCCGTGTGCGCAATAGGAAAACATTAGACGGTAGTTTTGTTCTTTCTTGTACGCTCCCTCTGGCTCTCATTATCCCGGGACGCAACAGTGTACATGATGCAACACCACCACATACCTGTATACGAGCTGCCACTTAGTAGGTACGACACTAGGTAGATTGCCGCGACTTGTGAATTTATTATGCAACGAAGCAAGACAGATAGCACAGGAACGGCGTCCGGGTGGGGGCACACACCGGCACGGCGCAAAAGTTGGACGCGCCGCGACAACACTCGTGAATTCATAGCAAGAAGGTAGAGAGCGCGAGAGCATCCTCGTCCGCATTTTAAGTACGCGAAGAATGCGCGGCCGTGATAAAGCAGGCCCGACCGGCCGTCTCAGGAACAGATATTTGCCTGTGTCGAGGCGCACGCGTCACACGAAGAGCGGCTCGTGCAGTAGCGGCGCTGCGGCTTTGGCTAGACTCGCGGATTAGTGCCGACAGTCGAGGGCTGCGGTTGTTGGTCGCAAACGGAGGCGAGCCAAAGGAGGGCGAGCTGGCGCAGCAGCAGCTCGTTCTGCTCCTGCTGGCGACGCAGCGCCGCCTGTAGCTCCTCGATCGCGCGCCTCTGCAACCGAGGGAGTTTTGACCCAGCAGCTGTGCGCGACCTTGGTGGCGCTGATAAGACGTAAAAGCTGTCGTTTTCATGGCAACACCTGTGCTAACCGCATTAAATTGTCCTAATGGCCGTAGTTTTGCTGTTGCAACGATCGTACCGCATGCACGGTAACGGACGATGCGGTCACCTATCATACAGTTGTCTTGTGCAGTTTGTGAAACACGTGTTTGTGTAACACCGAGGACCGAGAGCTAACCACAAACACACACACACACACACACACACACACACACACACACACACACACACACACACACACACACACACGCACACACACACACACACACACACACACACACACACACACACACACACACACACACACACACACACACCCACAGAGACACACACACACACACACACACACACACACACACACACACACACACACACACACACACACGAACCTGCTGTAGAACGTGCGTGCGCGCGAGCAGAAGCGTGGCGATTTTCGAGAGCCGGCGGGCGTTGGGTCCGCCTCCGTACGGCATGGACTTGCGGAGGTCTTCGAGCGCTCCGTTGAGGTCGTGCATGCGACGTCGCTCGCGCGCGTTGATCGACGTTCGGCCCTGCCGAGTCGGCCTTTCCGCTCCGCGCTCCGCTTCCGACATCCTCGCGCCCAAACACCGCCCGAGTCTTCGCTCCGATGACCGTAACCGCACGGTGTATCGACTCAACTACGGGCGGACGGTGTCGGGCGAATGAAGGTGCCCCCTCGTTGGAAATCAAATTTGACTCGATTGGGACATATTGCGGGCCTTCTGTCGTCATACGGGCGGCGCCGCCGTCGCAGGTTATAAACGCCAGCTCATTTGCATGGAGATTTAGCTAGACGCATACGCCGGCCGGTCGACGGGGGTGATTGCGCACACGGCTCATTGACTCGCGGCGCCCTCTCATCGGGACCGGGACACACGCTTCCGACAAACAACACATGGCCGCGTCTGCACCTCCTCGTACGGTAACGGTATCATATCTCGTTTCAACACGGTTCCGCTGTCTCCCTTTCTGTATCGTTCCTTTTCCTTTCTGTCCGCAAATTATCAAACTTTTGCCTTTACTTATCGCAAGCACCGGCCAGCTAAAATCGGCAAATTTTTGAGCAGCGACTAAGAAATGTCGACAGAAGTTATCTGCCCACCTGACACATCTTCGAGACGTCGACGTAGTGACGCAAGGAGTCGAATCCACTGCTGCCCGCAAAATCGATGAGTTGTGTGCACTGCAATGGGGAAGAAACTTTTATAGATCGGAAGGCAACTGTATGGTACCTTTTACCTATGTACCTATGTATCCTACATAATGTAGGTACTTGCAATTGAAGAGTTGTGGAAAAAAGGCGATTGCAGTGCTGGGATTCGAACCCAGGTCTCAGGGATTCTCAGGTGCAACTTTTGTGGAGAGTTTCATGAAATACCGTAAACTGTCTCACATGGCTTTTTGCGCCTGGCTTCTTGAAAGAGAGGCACACTTGTTTCGCCCGGCTGATTGACTTCTGCTTCACGGAGTCTGACAGAAAGCTGTCAGCCATGAACTTCATGACGAACTGACAGGGGGCGCACGTGAGCGCGGCCGATCGCTTCTGGCGATGCGTCTGCTGCGGCACTTCTGAAGCGACGCATTGCTTCGTTAGGGAGTCGATTATCGATTGATTGGGACTCCACACCCGTCGCGCAGCCGTCCTCTATCGCGGCCCTCTAAAATCATGCGCCGTCCTGTCGACTCGCACGCGTCGAGCACCGAAAAAAAAACCGCGTGTACCGCAATCGCCTCCTTGACGTACTCCTCGACTCCGTGTTCGCTGCCCAGTTGCCGACAGAGTCTTGCAGTTCTCTTGTCGGCGAACACTGAGCAGTGGTCGTCCATCTGAGACGGCGCGTCGACGGACGGTCGCCGGAAAAGGGCAGGGGAGATTGTCTCTCACGCTGAGCGGGTAGAGCTGTCCGTATCCGCCGCAGTGGGCGCTGCCGGCGGAAGCGGCCGCCAGCCCGTTGAGCGGCGACGACGCTCCGCAGAAGCCGACCAACGCGCAGGCTTTCTCGTTCCTGACGGAGCTGGCGGCGTGGAAGAAGAAGAGCACGAACTGCCCCACGATCGACGCGCATCGCTGACGCACGCCCGTCAGACTGAACTTGGCGCAGGGCGACGTCACGTGCTTCTTCACGTCATCCTAAATGAGTATTGCCTTCATTGGAAGGCGAAAGCCAGAGTTACAATCTATGCACGCGTACATGTACTCATGTACTTGCGTCGAGTTCGTCTTCACAACAAACGGTGCAGATGTTACATAAAAATAGTGTCACGTTATCGCGTTAATTTTGAACGCAGCAAAGCGCATGACATGCAAATTTTGTAACTGTATGTCGAGTGCACCGACAAACACAGTTTTGTTGTTAACAACACGTAACATATACCTGCATGCACGTACTTTTTTGACATGTTTGCAAGAGATATGGTCGCCTTTGCGGGAAATGGATGTACCGTACATACTGCTTTTCTGGTAATAGGACGTCAGCAGCAGAACACTTGTACCTGCATTTTGACGACAACACTCTTGAGCATGCCGACAGCGAACTTGCATGGTCCGCACGAGGAGAAGCCTTCGGTACCGACTACGCACAACACTGAAATGAGTTCAAAACCGCTTTCGAAGTTGAATTCACGAACAGGGTTCTGGGCCATTGGAGATCATACGAGCGAGCAGGAGTGGCAAGCCGAGTCGCGTCATGCTGCTTTCGTCGAGACGACTGTGGGACGGTTGGCGAGTGCCGCGCTGGCGCAATTCCGCCGCGCTCTGCTGCGCCACTGATAACCGCCACAGAGCGCGTGCTCCCCGCCGGTTATTGTTGCCTGCCGCTTTATGGGGTCATGCCGCTTTATGCCCAACATGTAAGCAATGCACAGTCGAATGGGCATTGCGGATGTCGGATAAGAGGACAATTTGCATGAGCGGATACGACGTTGTATGTATGTATTTTATTTAACCATGACTACACCTGACACAGCATGAATGCCGTTATCTGCAGCTCTGACGCTCCGAGCCCGATTAAAATGTTTCAAGTTGCTGAAACATTTATTAACTTGCTTAAAAATAGCAGCCTCTATGAGGGAAAGGAAAAGTGGTGTATCGGCGTCAATAATCGCAATAGAAGTCAAGCATGTTAAGGCAAGTGCTCAAATTTGCATCCGAGCACATACATGTACAAATACCTAGGTAGCTACCAAAATGCAAATTTGCAAACAGCGCAAATTCGAATTTTGCAAATGCAGGTTGACGCACTCAGTTGGAAAGCACACAGTACCGTATCGTATCCTTGCACAAGCGAACGTCCTTGTAGTAGCAACGACGACGACAATAGAGCATTGCATGGGTTGAGTGTCAGCGTGCAAGTGGGTAGCGCAGTCTCGCTCCCTAGCGGAGTGCACGATCACTTTTCCCGCTCCTCAAGGTCGAGCACTGACAGCCAGTCAGAAGACGAACGCGTGGAGGTGATCGTATCGATGCTGCTGCTGGGGTGGTGCTACTGGAGCCCGCCTGTTGACCAACGCGGAGCCGGACTCGATCTTTGCAAGTGTCGCGACGCCTCCGCCCTCAGTCTGTAGGTTGAGGTCCGGCAGATCCGCGCGAAGCATTCAGTGAGCCACACGAATACTAGACCATTTCTAGTCTTCCGCGAAGCGCGCGTCCTTGAACTTCACGTCATTCTTGTTTCTGGCTGCTGCTGACGCTCCACTTGTGGATGCGCGTCTTGTTCTTTGTCAACGTGACCGTCTTGTTCGATCAAGAATCGAACGAACCCAGACGGTCGATTCTCTACTCTCTACCACTAGGCCACACGCTGCGTCTGTATGGTGCTCGCGTCTGTTCGCATGTACAGGGTGGGCCACGGTGGCGGAGCCAACTTTGATCGCTTGCCACTCGCCACACACATGTTGCCCAATCTTTTTGAAATTTGCGTGTTATACCTCAAACCTTTATCTAGGTACGCGCAAAGTTTCTGCCAAGTTGGCCAAACGAATGGACTTTTACTAGAACGTTCAGTGGGTACAAGTCGTCCAGTCTGGAAACAGCTTTTGAAGCCGTCTGACTGACAAACACAAAGTAAAAACTTTTCCGTACGATGAAGAAAAATGCTGAAACTTTGCACATATCTAGATAAAGGTTTGAGGTGTATAAGATGTTAAAATTTCAAGAAGATTGGCCAACGTGGAAGCGTGTGGCGAGCGATCAAATTTGGCTCCGGCACTGTGGCTCACCCTGTATGTACTTCTGTGCGTAGCGGTTTGCCACATTTCACCATCAAAATAAGAGTGGCATTGCTGAAGCTACCGCAAGTTCCTACTACGATAAGAAGCTACCGTAGCGAGTAATGCAAATTGCGGATGCGTCTTTATCGAATTTGAGAATTCAATGTCAAATCTGCTTGGGACGTATGTATGCAATCGACCATGCTGATCACTCTGCGCGCCGCTCTCTTCCTAATCTCAAGAAAGTCAGAAGAGATGCCGAATATGATGCGTACGCCCTCCAACCCGAAGCTCTGCAAATGCGGCCGGGACAAGTCTCGTTGCACTTGCAACAAAGCCGAGGCCGCTGGCAGTGGCGTTGCTCCGAGCGCCATTGAGCAGCAGTTCCAACTCATGAGAGACTACCTCGAGGCGAAGTTCGTCGCCATGGACGAGAAGTTCACCAAGTCCGTCGCCGCTGTCGTTGCCGAGGCGGTGGCGGAGGCGATGGCTGCAGCCCGGCTGGAGATTGAGCAGCTGAAGGAGCTCGTCGAGGCGCTGCGAAGCCGCATTGTGGGCGGTGGGCGGTGTTTGACGCCAGGCAATGCCGGCTCCGCCGTTTCTCCTGGCTTATCATGCGTGATTTGTGGAATAGGAGGCGTGCGAGTGTGGTGTAGTGGTTAGCATCCAGGCCCGGAAACCCTGAGACCTGGGTTCGAATCCCAGCACTGCAATCGCCTTTTTTCCACAACTCTTCAATTGTTACATCCAGGTGGGCGGTGTTTGACGCCAGGCAATGCCGGCTCCGCCGTTTCTCCTGGCTTATCATGCGTGATTTGTGGAATAGGAGGCGTGCGAGTGTGGTGTAGTGGTTAGCATCCAGGCCCGGAAACCCTGAGACCTGGGTTCGAATCCCAGCACTGCAATCGCCTTTTTTCCACAACTCTTCAATTGCTGAGCTGGAGTCCAAGCGCCAGGAACCGCCGCCTTCTTCCAGCGGGGAACCCGATGTCGCTGCGCAGTCTCGTCCGTACGGCGCGCCGCCGGACTTCCTCAGCTGCCCGTCGTTTGCGGACTCCGTCGCCAAGGCTGTGGAGCACCAGCAACAGAAAGAGAAAAAGCGCAAGAACTTGGTCATCGTGGGCCTGCCAGAGCCCCAGCCTGGCCTCGCTGACGGGCCAGTCAACAGCGACCAGCAGGCCGTCACTCGGCTCGCTGCCGACATGCACATTGCCCCCACGGCGATCGAGCGGGTGTTCCGGCACGGCCAGGTGAGGGACAATCGACCGAGGATCACCAAGGTGGTCTTCACTGAGATGGACGCTCGCCGCCGCTTCCTCTCCGGACTCCGGCCGCTGCTGGCGAGTCGGCTCCCGGCTGGCCAGTCGCGGCCCGCCTTCTACGTGCCTCACGCCGCTCGAGCTGCAGCAGAACGCCGCCCTCAACCACCAGCGTCTCGAGCGCATTCGCAACGGCGAGGACGTCGTCGTGTGGCGCGGCCAAGTCCTCCGTCGGGCCGAGCGCGACCAGCTGCGAGCCAGCGCCGCCCGCCCTGCCAACAACAACAACAACACCGTGAGTCGCTCGCAAGCGCTGTCAAACTAGGTTTGTCCGCGAGTCCGGCTCCTCTGTGCACCGCGCGCGCCTCTGCGATAAGTCGCGACACCCTCACTGTCGTACAGCTCAATGCACAGTCCATTAGAAGCAGCGTGCTTGTGTTTGCGTCGTTACTACAGTGCGCGTATCGTAACAACATAGTCTGTCTGACTGAGACTTGGCTCGATTCTTCCTTTCCCTCCTCTCTGTTCGGAAACTCCCATCAAATTTTCCGCATTGACCGTTCCAAGCAGCGAGGCGGCGGCTGTATGATTTGCGTGCCGGTAGGGATGCGCGCCTATGAGCCGTACGTTAGTGTTGCACACGCTGAGTTCGAAGCTGTCAGTGTCGATGTTTGCTTAGATAACTCTCAACTTCGTGTAATCAATGTGTACCGCCCTCCTCACTCTCGGGACAACCACCCGCTGACCAACTATCTTGAACGTCTGATGCGCTGCACCTTCCCCATCCTAGCAGTGGGGGATTTCAATATGCCGCACGTCAACTGGACTTCCCTAACCGCTGACCCCCCCTGCGCCCCAGCTGTGAGAGACCTGCTCGATGCACTGGTTGGCTTGGGTTTTGCCCAGCACGTGTCTTCCCCAACGAGACTAGATAACATCTTAGACCTCGTGCTGAGCAGCAGGCCTGGCTTGCAGAGGTGTAACTGGCCATCGAAGCTGAGGGGGGGTGAATCTGGGATTTTTCAAAAGTCGCTGGGGGTGACCTGCACGGCCAAATTTGATACAATTTCTCTTTTTCCAGCCTCAATAATGACCTAGAAAATGCTTTGTGAATGCTGAAAACACAGCGCCGCAGGCAAAATTTTTCGAATTTTTGGCCAAAAACGCGCTTCAGTGACTCTGAAAATGATCAGTTGGAGGAAAAAAACAGCGCCGCAGGCAAAATTTGGTGATTTTTTGGCCGAAAACGCGCCCAAAAGACTCCAAAATGGTCTTTAGGTGCGTAAAATGCAGCGCCGCAGGCGAAATTTTTGACATTTGGACAATACAAGTCACAGACCTGAAAAACACCTTGGGGAGTATGAGAAACACAATTCAGCCATAGGGGTAACCTGCAGTCAGTGCAGGATTGACTAACGCTGGGGGGGGGTGGTCCATACCTGTAACCGGGAATTGGACCTGGGGGGGGGGGTCCGAGCGCTTTCTGGGGGGGGGGGGGGGGGGGGGGGGGGGTGGAGAATGTGGAGGAGGGGGGGGGGTCTGGGCAGAAAAAAATGGGCAATTTTTGGTCTATTTTTAGTCAAAAATACACTGTAAAAGCCTGAAAATAGGTACTTTTTAGCCGAAATACACTGTAAATAACGCAAACTAGACACTTTTGGGTCATTCTTGCTCAAAAACACTGTACAACGTGCTTTAATTTAGCAATTTATTATGTTGTATAAAGTTTTAAAAAAGTCTGGGGGGGGGGGGTTGGGTGGGGTTTCGCACGAACCTGGGGGGGGGGGTTGGGGGGGTGTGGGGGGGGGTCAAAACCAGCAAGTGGGGGGAGGGAAACCCCCCCCCCCCCCACCCCCCCCCCCCCAGTTACAGGTATGGGGTGGTCCTACTTTTCGTGCATTATTGACCAAAGCTGAGGGGGGGTGAACCCTACCTACACCCTACCCAGTTACACCTATGCTGGCTTGGTTGAGAGCGTCGCTGTTGATGAACCCTTTGTCCCGTCGGATCACAAGGCTGTGTCGGCCACTCTCTCAGTATGCGCCCCTCTCTCATCTAACGTTCGAACATTTCTGGATTATGGCAAAGCAGATTACGAAAGCATGGAATTACACTTAGTGAACATTGACTGGGAACAGAGTTTCGCCAATTGCGGCACTGTAGAAGAAATGTGGGGAAAATTTAAATACCAGCTACGTGACTGCATTAGTCAGTATGTTCCACAGCGCACCATAGATGAGGCTAAAAGCACAGTGAGCGGACTAGTAAGCAAGCACATTTGGAAGCAGCGACAACTACACAAGCGGTATAAGCAAACTGGCTTAGAAGCCGATAAACAACGATGAAAAAATGCAAATCAGAAATGTAGACAAGTGATCAGACAAGCGAATCTTGACAATGAGAAGCGCATGTTGAGAAGTAGCTCTCAAAAATGCTTTTGGAATTTCGTAAAAAGTCGGTTACATCAGAATGATGCTATTCCGCCTTTAGTCGACGCACAAGGGAAGCTATGCACCAGCGCAGATGGAAAAACACACGCTCTCAACCAGCACCTTCCAGATAAAACCGCAAATTTCCTACATCGCGTACGCTTTGATGAATTTGCACTACATCTGCGATTGATGCGTTTGCCACCGAAATTTTCTTCAGGTACAGATGAAATTCCCCAGATACTGTTGAAAAGGCTCTGTTTCTCCCTCGCACAACCGCTGTCACTATTGTTCCAGCACTCGCTTGAACGAGGTGAGGTGCCCTCCGACTGGCGAATGGCCAATGTAACACCGGTCTATAAGAAGGGCCTCCGAGCAGACCCAGCCAACTACAGACCCATCTCCATAACCAGCACTGTTTCCCGCTTGCTAGAAAAGTTTCTAAAAGACCAAATTCTAACCTTCTTGCTTCAAGAGAATGTTCTGTCCAGAGAGCAGCATGGGTTTTTGAGCAAGCGAAGCACAGTCACGCAGATGCTTGAATGCTTGAATGACTGGAGTAGAAGCCTAGACAGACGTGAGCCTACAGACGTCGCTTACCTTGATGTTGCTAAAGCCTTCGACTCAGTATCTCACCCGAAACTTCTTTCTAAACTGACTGCTTATGGAATTCGTGGTGAGCGTCTGAACTGGATTCAGGCCTGGCTGACGGGTAGGCAACAGAGAGTTCGCTATGGTGATTCGTTCTCAAACTTCTCGGCCGTCAGCAGTGGTGTGCCCCAAGGCAGCGTCCTCGGTCCCCTCCTCTTTCTCATTTACATTGATGACCTCCCCTCTGTAGTTGGAACCGTCAACATTAAACTATTTGCTGATGACTGCAAATTGTACTTCCAGTACTTCCAGAGAGCAAATTCCAGATCTGCAGAGCCGATGAAGATCGGGCTACGCTGAGTGACGCGCTGGGAAGAGTGGACGAGTGGGCTCGTTCAAACCAGTTACAACTGGCCATACAAAAGTGTACTGTGTTGCACATTGGGCGCACCAACCCGAGAACTCAGTACTCTATTGGGGATATTCAACTGCATGAGCAGGATTGTGTGAGGGACCTGGGCGTTCTAGTTAGCTCAAATCTTCGATTCTCAGCACATGTCAGGCACGTCACGCAACTGGCAGCTATCCAAGTTAACACGATTTTTAATAGCTTTCAAACACGGGGTACAAAATTTATGGTTCATATGTTCAAAACCTATGTGCGCAGCAGACTAGAGTACGCGTGCACAGTCTGGAATCCCAGCTTTAAGGGTGACATTGAGCTCCTGGAATCTGTGCAGCGCCGCTTTACAAAGCGTCTGCCTGGTATGGGTGTGCTCTCATATCCTGAACGACTCATCTATCTGCAACTGGAGCCTCTAGAATTGCGCAGATTGCACGCTGATTTACAGATGGTCTACAGAATAATCAATGGTTTGACAGATCTGTAGTTTGGCGATTTTTTTGAATTTGCCCCAAACTCAGTACGAACGCGCGGTCATCCGTTCAAATTGCGGCACCCTCAGCAACGCACTCTCTGCCGGCAGCACTTCTTCGAGTGCGCGTCGTCGCTGCTTGGAACGGACTCTCTGCTAACACAGTCTCCGCCCCATCCCTACTCTCTTTCAAAAACCGACTTTCTAAAGAAAACCTATGTATCTGATTTTTCTACGGTAGGTTTGTAAACCGCCATCACCTTTTGGCGTCTTTCCTGCCCCACCCCACGTAACGATCAGCCAGTCTCAGGCAGTCTGACAGACTATGTATACCTACCACTGTGCATCAGCGTCGCCTACACACGCGTCAATTTGTACGACGGATCGTCTTCCCGCTAGCGTGTACATATTGCAGTATCGTGCTTTGCGTGTACGTCTACCTCGCGTGTACTTCTACTTCGATTCGAGTGTCGGTGTACTACGCGCGTCCGTGTACTTCGAGTGTACGTGTACGTTTACATACTTCATGTGTGTGCGCTTTGCCGATACTTGGTAAACTTCATATGCTTTTTGGCTTGCGTTGATGCTTTCTTATATGACAAGTGCTGTCTTCTCTCGACGGTTGTTTAGTAACGTGTTGGGTGAAATACATACATACATACGAATCTTCTCACATCCGTTTTCCAATGCGATACGCTAATCACAAGATACGACACACTGAAGTTGATACAATACGATACGATTGTGCTTTGTGCAAAAGCTTTTATAGTTACCGCAAGCCCTACAAAAGTGCCCTCCTCCCCGGCAGTACCTAACCACAAGTCTCACCCTCTTCAATAGTGCCCTCTCTCCACCGAGTGGGTGCGCCATCGTCAGTGTCGTTCGTCACCGAGTGGGTGCGCCATCGTTCGTAGCAATCAGAAACGCTCTAACTCATTCTTCTAAACTCTACAAGAAATCGAATTACAAAATTCTAGCCGTCAAAACCGGATACTCCCGCGTTCAGTGTAGCAACAATATGTACATCAAGCCAGTTACTTACAGTGAAACCTACAATTAGCCCCTTGGAAGCTAATTATTGCATTCGGGCCGTAGGAGGGGGGGGGGTGATTGTATGGGGAGGCAATTATTGGGGATGGCTAATGATAGGGTTTACGGCAGGGTAGGGTAGGGTTTACGGTAGCTGCAGGCCTGGATACCGTAACCTTTTTCAACCTTTAACGTTTCAGGCGGATTTGCCCAGTTGCACCCATACTGGTAAAGGGGAATTCGTCGCGCATTGACCAGACAATGCTGAACAAGAACAGCCATCAAATCAAGGTGCTAACGCATACTGTAGTGCACCTAGGTAAGTACGACAAAAAATACCTGCAACGAAGACTTTGTCTACGTGGGTGAACTGAATATTATTTTCTGACAAATATCTACGGAGCTTCGGCAGCGTCCTCGGTCCCCTCCTCATCGACAGACACCTAATCGGTCCATTTTCGACGATTAACGAATATAAACGGCGCCGCAGGCGAAAATTTTGCTGTTTTCGACCACCTACAAGCAATTTTATGCTGAAAACTAGGCCAACTAGGCGTGTTTCTTCTCCCACCGCCTATCCCTTTCCCCCTTTTTCCCCCCTTAGATTTCAGATTTCGGGAGGAGGAATTCCTCCTTTCCCCCACCCCTGGATCCGCCAGTGGAATCGAGGTGTGCGAGTTCGCTGCGAAACTCGCTCCATGCGAGGCGGTCGGTCGGTCCGGCCTGCGCGAGCGCCTATGGGGATTGGCTCGCTCGAGAAAGAAGTCGCCGAGGCCATGGCGGTGCTGCTGGGAACAGGATTGGGAGTCGCTCTCGGAATCGGCATCCCGCTGCTCCCAAAATCGTGCGCGGACGCCTGGGTCACCTTCGAAGAGACGGCGGCCGACGGCAGCATCACTCTCGTCTGCTTCACAACCATCAACAGCCTGTCAGCGGTTCTCGATTTTCTGAAAACTTAGGCGCAGCGCATACATATACAACTTTAGTGAAACACTCGACCGGCTTGCGCGGCGCAAGACGACACTGGAGCGACGTTGTAATGGGACGTAATGGGAGGTTGGCACGCTAGTTCTATTCTTCTATTTTCTATTGATTGGGTGACTGCATTGTCATTACATGCATTGTAGCAAAGACGGAATGATGTTGGTACCTATGTACATATCTGTGCAGCTGCGCATCAATCGGTAAAGTCCCGTTCTAGTAACAATTCACCCATCTCCTGCTGAGTGGAGTCCCGTTCTAGCCACAGAGATGGGCGCGATAGATCAAGCGCAGTCCCGTTCTCGCAACACCGTATCTAAGTCCCGAATACAGCGACGTTCGCGCCGTATTGGATGCGTTAACCCGGCGCGGATCAAAAGTAATTTATGCTCCAGCTGCTTGAGCATACGAGCATCCCAAGTGGGTTTCACTTAGTGGGAACAAAAGTAGCGCTTTCGAACTCCATAATGACAGACAAGAGTGGTACCCGCAGCTCACTGTCGCATTTATATGTTGCGCAGCTGCAGGTCCGATCCACTGGACGCCCACTGTCTTTGTTTCAACGTCTTTGTGCTGCCTCTAGCCTCCCAGTCCCACTGTTGCGTTGTTCGTGTCGTCCTGTGTATTTGCGTGAGTCCGCGTGCATCCCTATTGCTGCGCGGCTGCGGATTGCATCAATCGGCTGCGGATTTTTTGTTTAAGGGAAAAGGTGTAGTGCAGCGGAAGTTTAGTGGAAGTCGTTGCCTTCTCCAAACGAATTACAGGTGAAACACAGCCGGCGCAATCACTCTGGGTCGTCCTAGTCATCACACGTCGAGTATTTTTCAATTGATTTGTTGTCGCTTGCTTTATTCTTTCGGTTTCTTCGGATCGTTGCAGGCTTTTCCAAGCTGAAGCGAACGAACGTTATGTAGAAGTATTGGTCCGTCACTGTCGACTCCGGTCAGTTGATCAGCTTACGACGCAAACGACGTCCGGGTTGGTGTAGTCGTCAAAGAGGCCAAAGAACGTGTCGACGAAGCCCTTGACGGCGTCCAAGCACTGCAAATCACTCGTGCAGAGCACCAAATTCGCTGCGCCGACTTTCGTTGTATGCTTACGTCCTTGCTGCCCTTGCCGAGCTTGTCGCAGATGCCCTTCATGTAGCCCATGGCCTTCTCCTTGAAGGTGTCGTTGACGACGTTGTCCCTGAGGAAGGCGACGACGCCCTTGCACGTCCTGCAGAAGGGCTTCTCGTCGTCCGAGAGCGCGCTCCGTCGGCGCCGCAGCAGCGTCGACTTCTCCTTCGCGACCATCGCGTCTGCAGCGGGCGAGCGGGTGAATTGTACCGCCGCCGCTTACGGACACATTCTCTGACGGCGTGTCAGCCACACCACACACCTGTGTTGCAGCCCTCCCTCTTTGCTCCCTCCTAAATCAAGGTCGCGCACGGTTCGCTTCCGCCGACGCTCAGCGACAGACAGAGCGTCGACTCACGAAGACGGCCTGCTTGACGGTGCTCTCCGCGTAGCCCTCGTAGGCGCTGACCGCTTGGGCGCACGGCCCGCTCAGCTCGTCGAAGTAGAGCTCGCCGCAGAGCTTGCTCAAGTACTCGGCCGACTAGACGGTTCGCGTCCGGTCAGGCGCGTTAGCGACGAGACTCGCTCGTCACCGCCCACTTACGGAGGCAACGTAGACGCTCTCGAGTTTGGGACAGAGGCTGACGGGCGCGGCCGCGGCGGCGGCGAAACCGGAGAAGCCGTCGTCTTCATCGCCCTCCTTGCAGATGCCCAAAAACTTGCAGTAGTCGAGCGGCTCCGCGTCGTCGACGGCGTCGAAGGCGAGTTGCACGAGTCCGCCCAGCACCTTGATGCACTGCTTGCGGAGGAACTCGACGCTGATGCCCGTGCACGGCTGGATCGCGGCCGACTTGACCGGCTCCTGAAAGCTCGTGCACCCTCGACCCCCGCGCTGGTCCTTTTCAACTGTCCAACCGACCTTGAAGATCTTGATAAACGGAGCCACCGGCGCCATGGCGACCTTGCAGCTGTCGCAGGATTTCTTGTCGGCTTGCACCGACACGGCCGCCAGCCCTGAAATTCGGTCATCGGTCACGAGAATCTTCTCCGTCCGGCGTTAACCCACCGAGAACGGTAGCTAGGAGCAGCTTCATGACGGTGGCAGTTCTTGGTACGTACAGACGAGTTTTATTCGCTGTGTGCTTACAGAGAGAGACGGGCAAGAGGCGCGCACGGTGAGAGTGGGATAGGCTGTTACTGCGCAATGGCTTTGATAACGACGGCCGAATGGCAGCGCAGGGGCGTTGGCGGTCTTCTCGCTGATGGACAAGGCGCGGTCGACCGGCGCTGCCGCGTCCTTATCAGCCTCCGCACAGCACTGAGAGACTTTAGCGGAACCGCGCTTTCAATAGCGCCTCGGACACACGCAACATACAGCCTGCGACACGCGCAGCTCTCGAACCCGAAGGCGTGTGCGTGCGTGCGTGCGTGCGTGACACAGGCCGACCACATTCCTCCGTGTGGATGATGCGTGGGACTTCTGTAGCAGCAAGGGTACTCGGTACAATCGAGCGTGTGCCACACCTGTACATAACGTTCTTGAGACAAACGAAACTCTGTTGCGACAAGCGCACCGCGGATGGTGATTACACAGAGCTCTCCTATGCATGAACTGCCATTTTTTGGACTTAATCGTTGGATCAGTGCATATCACTGTTGTAGTTGTTGGCTGCTTGCGACTAGGCTGCGGGCGCTTTGCACATCTTGACCTTGACGCACGACTTGTTGGGCTCGAGCGCCTTCTCGACCTGCTTCGTGACGTCCTCGCCGATTTGGTCGACCAGCTGCGTGCACTGCGAAAGAGCGCGTCGTGTGTTCTCCACGTCGCGCCAAGCCTGAGCGCGAACCCACCTGTTGGACGGCGCCCTGCTTCTTCTTGTCCTTGCCAAAGGCCCGGCAGAGCAGCTTCACCTGGTCGACGAGCTTGACCTTGAAGTCGTCCTTGAGGAAGGCGTCGAGCAGGAACCGCAGCACCTTGAGGCAGGACTTGCACAGCACGCTCTTGTCCTCGGCGGCCGCCGCTGACCAGGCCGCGAGCGCGACGTGCTTGCGCCTCGACACCGCCATGAGGCCCCCTGCAACCACGATCGGCACCGATGGAATGAAGCGGATACTGCGGACGATTCGATCTCCTCCTCACTCGTGTCGCAGTTGTGCTTCAAAGACTCCTCCTAAAGTGCAACTCGGAATTTTGTTTCACGGAATTTTGCAGGTTCTAGGTTCGTAGGAACTTACGTAGGCGACGTCCTTGATTTTGTCCGCCAGGGGGTAGAGGCTCACGAAGGAGTTGCAGGCCACCTGCAGAAGACCGGTGCTGCCGAAGTCGACGTAGGCGCAGAGGCTCGACAGCTCGTTCTCCTCCTGAACAGTCGTGTTGTCGGCGCACTGGGGTGCTGTCGCTGCCCGCCCACGTACCGCTTCCGCGTAGATCTCCTGCAGTCCCTGGCAGTGCTGCTGGCTGGGCGCGAGACCCCGCGCTCCGGCAAGTGCGAATGAATCCTTGGGGCACTTCTTGACGAACTGGCAGATCTTTTCGTTTTTGACCTTCGTGACGCTGAAGAGCAGGCCGACGAGGCTGGTCATGAACTTCTTGCACGTCTTCTGCGCTTTCTCGCCGAGGCGTTCGCAGAAGCCGGTGAGCAGGTTCCTCATGGTCTTCTGCAAGTGCGGGCAAGCTCAGAGAGTTTCGCTTCTTGCAGAACGACGCGACAGACGGACCTTCACTGCGCCCAGGTTGTTCTTGACGCCTTGGACGACAGTGACGCACGCTGCGCAAGTGGTCGCGCTGGGTTCTTCGGCCGTTGTGACGACCACAAGCGAGGCACCTACAGTTCGTAGACTCAAAACATAGGCCGGACATCGGCGCGCCACGCCACGTACCGAGCAAGAAGAGGAGGGCGAGCTTCATCATGGCGCTCTGCTGACAGAAGAGACGGTTTAGGGAAAAGACGAAAAGACAGTGAAGTCTGCTCTAGCCTGTGAGCGGCCGTGTGCGCGTGTCAACGTCAGGAGGGGCAACGCCTACAGTTCTCTCTCCACCCGACGTTATCTCGCTCTAGCGCCGCTCCTAAAGCATGCGCTGTCGCTGCCTTAACCCTTTCAGACGCTCCTAACTCACCGTTTGCCCTAGCGGCTTGTTCTCGAACTAAACGTGGCACACGCACCTGCTACTGTGGACTCGCTGGGGGTCACGTGTAGCTAGCTATTGGGCAAAGTGATGCGTGACACGCATATTTCGACGAATAGAAAGGGGTGTTGAGGAGACTCGAATGTGCATTCCCGTCGTGTTTTCGTTTCTCACCTCATTGCGATTGTTGGCAAAGAGGCAAGTGTTGCATTGAACGAGTTTATGTCTCTCTGCTTCTTTAGGCCTAACTTTTATAGGCTGAATGCGAGCGAGCGCACGGACAAAATCGTTTGGTGTGCATTTTCCAAAGCGATGTGTTAGATTGATGTCATTGATGTACGCGTCAGCGAGTGCCATGTGTCCGCTCCGCTGTCGTCGACTCTAATTATATAAGGCTGTGTGTGGAATTTCGGTGCATCAGAAATCACTTCGACAAAGCCACAAACGAGTCGATGTGCCGAATCAAGCAAACTGGCGATGACAACGCTATTGTAGCGAAGTGGCAGCGAACTCGGGTTCGACTACTAATGCAAGGGAGGCTGCAAATAAACCCCGGGTTGCATTTGCAATATTCGCTTCTTTTCGGAAGAAAAAAACGTTGGCGCGGGTCGCCGACCGGCTCGCTTGCTAATCGTGATCTAGTCGGTGATAAATTGATCGAGGAGCATGGATGCTTGCCGATACTCACACCACCAACGGAAGGGCGTAACGGGAGAGGCGAGGCGAGGCCCTCCCTACCGACGACACACGCTTATCAGTGGCTTTCAACGCTTCAACGTTAGTGGAACACAACAAGAGACATGGGCGCGTCCTTCATTTAGCTCAACTCGCCCGGTCCATTTGTGTGGCGGGGCCGTGACGTTGGCGACGGACTACTCAAGGTTGTTGGAAATCCCGTGACGCACAGGCACACTTTGTGCCCATAAATTGCATGACATCCAAAACTGTCGTTTGTCGTAACGCCCCCCACAAAGTACGACGCGTCGTCAGCAGGCGTGCGTGCATGTAAGTTCAATACCGTGTCCTGGTATGAGAGGCCCAACAAGCAAGGTTCGAACGAATTAGTACTTCAGCTCATCGCCACAACATGACGGTGTCCTACACCGTCATGACAGTAAGCTACGTAGACAGTGTTGTGTTTTGGTTGTGGTCGCGCACGTTAGGTCCTGTACACGAGCTTTCTTTTCCGTATTGTGTCAACAGAACGGGGCCAAACACCAACTGAATGGCCCGCACCAGAGAAGCAAAAACAATCAAGGCGATGGGGCGCAGGCGGCGCCGTTAGGCCCGCAAGCGTGAGAGCGAGCGGGCAACAAGAGGCACGCAGAGGGACCAGCGGATGATTGACGGACTTGAGGCGCCTTGACGCGCCGACGCTCTGGGTCGCGTACACATTGTAAATACAGAGCGCGCAGGCAGGGCGACGACTACGGTACTGACAATGTAATGTCCGGATACATCACAATGTATGTCCGGATACATCATACAGTAAAAGAGAACGGTGCGATTCGTTTGGTGGAAGATACGGTGACCGCAATTGGCCTTTCTGAACCACCCCACCACTGACTGAACTATACACTGTACATTTCTGTGAACAATTGCAGATGCCCGTCGTTGCTTCGGAACAGCGATTCTCCGGAGATAGCACCAGTGACCGCGACGCTATCGTAGAGTGCAGTTGTAGCCCCGTGCACTTGTAGTCCATGAAAGAACTTGTAGCCCCAGGAGTGAACTTGTAGCACTGAAGAAATTCCAAACAGAACTGATCGTGCCGAGGTGTTCGTGTAAAGTCGCATTTGTTTGACTCCTGGCATGCACACAGTTGGCCGGCTACGTGTGCGCCTCAGTGTGGCCATTGCAGACAAGAGAAATTCTTAAACAATATTTTTAAGTTTCCAAATAAGCAATTTTGAATATTTGCATAATTTATAGATCTTTGTATCAAGACGTGACGGTGCGTCTCTTCTCCGTAAATGCGCCATATTGTGTGTGAGACTGAGTCCCTACGCTCGACTGTTGCTCGACAGTACGGATCCGCTCGTGTGCCACAAGCGTATGAGAGGCGGGAGCTTGTGACGCCTGAGTAGGGCGTCGAGTCCTTTGCGCAGATGCGGCTGCTTGTAGTAGTACAGGGTTTTTTTTTGGAGTGCCACATTTTAATTTTGAATAACTCGGGCAAACGGCAAGCTATTGACCTAAAATTTTGACTGTAGATAGACAACACTCTAAGGTTTTGTTGACAACTGACCCCATGTGAATCTGTTTTGAAACCATTGCGTGGCACTCGTTTGAGTTTGCATGGTACTGTCCATTCCTGTCTGTTGCTTTAAGCGTGTTGCTTGCATCTCTCTGCTACTCGATGAGTCATTTTTCAGGCAACCATGATTTCCCATACCACTTTGGAATGCCCTGTATCGGTACTTTTCATTTCAGGCCGATTTCGCGATGTTTGCTCGAGTTCAAGCAATCATTCCTCACACAGCAAAACGAAAGTGACTCTAGCATGTCTTAAGATGCAATCGAGTGTAACTCGCGGGTTTCAAAACGGATTCTCACGGGGCCAATTGTCAACAAAACCTTAGAGTGTTGTCTACCTACAGTTAAAATTTCAGGTCAATGGCTTGTCGTTTACCGGAGTTATTCAAAATTAAAATGTGGCACTCGAAAAAAAAACCCTGTAGATGAAGGGGTTGAGGGTGAGGTTGAAGTTCTGGAAGATGAAGATCCAGACGGCCCAGCGGAGCCAGGAGTTGCCGCTGGGCTCGTTGCGCTGCGCGACGAGCACGACGGCGGAAGACGGCGTAGGGCAGCGAGAAGACGAACGTGCACACGCACGTGATCGCGACCGTGCGGCTCAGCGCCCACTGGAAGGCCGACGCGCGCCTCTCGAGCTGGTCGGTCGGCCGACTGCGAGAGCGTCCACTCGCGCCGTCTTCCATAGGCGACCGGCAGCAGAAGGTACAGGAAGAGGCTGCCGAAGATGCCGGCGATGTTGAGAAAATATTGGACGGTCTCGCCGTCGCGGAGGACGCTGCTGTAGCAGACGACCTGGGCGAGACGGCGGTCCGACAGACGCCAGGCATAGGCGTAAATGACGCCGGTCAGCGCCAGCGCCGGCCCGAACGCCAGACCGTCGCACACCGCGAGCACGTAGCGGCGTGACAGGCGCATGTATCGCAGCGGCGTCAACACCGACAGGAGCCTGTTGTTGTTGTTAATAGCCCCGAAGGGAGCAGGCAGTGTCAGATCTTCCCTGCGTCGTCGTGCCAGAAGAGCAGGCTCCTCTGGGCGTATCCACAGGGACTGCCCGCGAGTGGGACGTGGGACGAGTGGGACGCGCACTGGGGCTGGTGTGGCCCAGCGTGATCCCAGGTCCGGGGTGCGGGAACCGACGAAGGCAGACACTGGGCCTGGCCACGGTCCTTGTCGGAGGGCCCCTCCCACTTGGCACCCCACAGGAGCCTGTTGTTGTTGTTAATTGCAAAAGGCATCCCAGTTCTCCTTGAGGAACGTAGCTGTTGCGACCGGGTCGTCCCACAGCGCCCGCACCGTGAGAGCGCCGCCGCCGATACGTGGGCAGGCGAAGAGGTGCATGGTGTCATGCAGAGGGTGTCCACATTTGGGACAAGCCGCCGAAATAGTGGGGTCGATCCGGCTGCGGTAGGACTGCAATAAGTTGCAGTGTCCCGTCCGGAGTTGAGCGAGAGTGGAGCGCTCATGGCGAGACAGAAGCTTCTCGCTGGGGTGGACTTTGGGTGGAGGGATGCCGAGGACTCTGTTGGCGCCAGCCGCTCGCGCGTCCCTGACTGCCTCTGTATGTAGTTGGCGTGTGGAGGCGCGCAGCTCGGCTGGGGAGGAGATGGCCAAGGGGTCGACCAGTCGTCAGTGATGATGGGCCAACTGGGGTTTCATACTCCTCCGGGCAGCTGGGATTGATAGGAAGGGGTGGCATGGGTGGGTTGGTAGTCTGCAGGTCAGATAGAACTGCCGAGACAGTAGTAGGGCATGGTCTTTGATGGGTAGTTCTGCCGCCTCTGCATGCACGTCGTAAACACTGGCGGCAGCGTAAGTGCCCGTGACCACACGCAGAGCCGCGGTCTGCGCCCTGCCCAACCGTAACCAGCTAGAGTCAGAGAGGAATGGCGCCCAGGCTGCGGCGCCATTGTTCAGAATGGCCTTCGTCGTCGCCTTGAAGGTCGTGAGCAGCGTCTCACGATCGCTGCCCCAGTCTCTTCCCACCAGTGCCTTGAGGACCTTCGTCCTGGAGGCGCACCTTGTGGCTAACTGTCGAGCATGTTCTGATAGGGAGAGTGTTGGGTCGAGAGACACCCCCAGCAGTTTAGGGTGTTTCACGGTGGGTAGGACAGTGCCGTCGATGGTCACCGCCAGCACGTCTGAGACTTGAGCAGACCATGGAGTGAATAGAGTGGTGGTGGATTTGTCCGCAGAAAGTTTGAGACGTCTGGACGTAAAGAAGTCAACCAAGACCGAGAGATAGTTCGATAGTGTCTGTTGTAGATCTGAGTGGTAAGTGCCAAGTGTCTGTCCAAAGACTGTGAAGTCGTCGGCGTAGGCTAGGACTTGTAGTTGGGGTGGAGGCTGGGGAAAGTTGGAGACGTATAGGTTGAACAGGGAGGGCGATAATACCCCTCCTTGGACGACGCCCGCTCTGACGCGTTTGGAGCGTGAGCGATGGCCGGCAAAGTCCACCGATGCCCATCTCCCTTGCATGTATGCCACAAGCCACCTTTTTAGGCTGGGGGGCGTCGAGATTGAGAATATCCTCGCATAGTAGGTCGTGGTCCACAGTGTCAAAAGCCGATGTTAAGTCCAGCATTGCCGCAACCGTGCGGCGAGCGGGCTTTGGGGCGTTGAAACCCCGGGCGGCGAGGTCGAGGAACTGCCAGAGGGTGGTAGTGGTGGAGTGATTGGCGCGGAAGCCATGCTGCATAGTGCGCAGCTTAATGGCGGAATTGAGGTGGGGTAGGAATAGGCGCTCGATGAGCTTGGCGACAGGGGAAAGGAGGCTGATCGGCCTCCAGCCTTTGCCAATAGACTGGTCTTTGCCCGGCTTGGGCAGGGGAATGTCGACCTGGGACAGGAGCCTGTCGACCGAGACGACGCAGAGCATGAGACAGGAAGAGATGCTGAAGTAGGTCCACAGCGGATTGTGCGGCGTCAGCAGGCAGCGATGGGCGCTGACGCAGCCGTAGGCGACGTCGCCGCTTGCCCAATAGGGCAGTCTATACGCGCCTTCAAGCGGACGATCGAAAACTGACCCTTCGTTACCGCGCTTCCAGTAGCCTACCAGCCGCCAAGGTGCCGAATCCGTGTATGCCGTCCGATGCGGAGAGCGCAGCGATCACATTGAATTCCTTGCTCTTTCGCAAGGCGCCATGTCTCACAACGACCACTACGATCGGAAACGAGACCACAGCTAGATCCGTACGTCTCCTACATGACCTCACAAATTTCCAGACCATCCAGTTGCAAAGGGCGATCACTAGGCCTTGACCGACGTAGAGGGAATGTTGCAGGATGCGGTCGTCAACAGCCACCAGATCCAAAGCTGCCGTGTCGACCGGCCTGCAGGCACGTTCACAGACGTAGCAGCAGGGTGTGTCCGTCGAATTCGGCAGCATGCCGAGGTGACCAGTCGCGATTGAAGGGGAACACACACGACTGCCGACGTCAACGCAAAGGCTTAAACAGCGAGAGCCGACAGCCGACACCGTCGGAAGATGCGAACGGACGGCACCGTCCATTTGACGCTGAACCAACAGAACACCAAGCAATGCGCTACACTACTATCGTTGATACCTTTACACGGCCGAGCCGACTTATGGCGGCATTCGTCACACACGCGGAATGGGCACTTTCGATTCGCGGAAGCTTTCCTGGCTTGGCACGACCATCGTTGGTCGTAGCGTGCGAAAGCAGGTGTGCGCTCTGGTTACCCCACACTGGCAACACAACGCATATAATGCAATCGTCGTATCTTCGTCTCCAACACCGTCTCTCGCATTCTCAACAAAAGCATCTGAAGCGACCGAGACATGGAGGGGGCGCGCTCACCAGGTTTTGGCTCACGGCTGTCACAGAGGCGGCGCACATCACCAGGGAAAACAGGGGCAAAAAAAAGCGACATATCGTTCGTTCGACTGGCAAGAGGTTGTCGAGTCGAGTGGCCTCTAGGCGGGCCGTCCCCTGATGGCGGCGCGCGAGCCGCGAAAGGCCAAGCCGCTGCCGCCGAAGCCGCGAATGCCGCCCCGGGGCATCGTCCCGCCCCGGCCCCGGCCGCCGCCGCCCGTCGAGATGAACATCAGGGGTCGGACCTTGCTCGACGTCTTCCTCTGCACAGTCGACATTTTGTCGGACGAATCGCGAGCTCAGCCCACGCCACGCCACACACCTTGTTGTCCTCGTGCTTCTCGTAGCGAATGTCGTGCTCGAAGCGGAGCTTCTCGAACAGCGTCACCCTGGACAAAGCAAGCGCGACCAGGATCCTAGAATGGCGTGACTCACACACGCGCGCCTCCCTCACCCGATATTGCCGACGGCCCGTTCGTTCTCGTTGTCTGCCGTCCAGACGGAGATCTGAAAGGCGGGGAATCGGTGACCGATTTTCGACATTCTCTTTCCTATCGTCCTCGCCTAAACACGACACCTTGGAGGTCATGGGCCGGACATTGAGAACGAGTCCGCAGATCTGCTCGCCCCAGACGTGGAACTGCTCGCCCAGCACCGCAGCCAGCAGCTCTTCCCAGTAGCGGTCGAGCAGCAGCTTGCTGTCAATCTGTAGGGCGTTCGCGTCGACAGAGAAACGCAGATAGACGAGTAAGACAAACGAGCGACTGACGGCGATGGTCCAGCGGCCGCCGTGCACGTTGTGCTCGTCCTCCCACATCGGTTTGATGTCGGCCTTGAAGACCGAGTAGTCGCTGTTCACCGCCAGCTCACTCGGACGACGCACCGTCCGGTAGAGCCTGTAGAAGCGGTGTCGACAAGTCGACAACTACACCCGACCGACACGCCACTTTCGGCACCTGAAGAAATCCTCGGCCGTGTCGAAGTTGGCCACTTTGTGGAGGCGCTGCTCCCAGGAGAGCTCCTCTTCGCACGCCGTCGCCGCCCCCTCCTCTGTCGTCTCCTCGCCATTGCCGCAGGGAGCGCTGTCGCTCTTCCGAGTCGCCGCGGCTTGCTCGCTCGATTGCTGCTGACGGCGCTCGTCCTCGCCCGTCCGGTCGACGCCGCCGCCAGCGCCTCGGGGGGGGGGGGGGGGGGGGGGGGGGGGCTTTTCTTTTTAAAAAAGAAAAGAGGGAAAGTGCTCAGTTGGAGGCAGACTGGTGTAAAGTCCCTCACCCTTCCCCCGTCCACTTCCCCATCCCCCGCCCCCTTCCCCCTTTGGCTTTATTTTGTTCGGTTTTCTATTTGGTTGTGAGTTAAACCGGTGCCCTACAGTAACCCGGTGATTGCGTCAGCCGGCTGTCGGGCGATGGTTTTTCGTGGCGCGTTTTAGTATTTGGGCGCGCCTGTGCAGTGACCGGTACGTCTGTCGGTCACTCTGTGCGTTTTCTCGGCTTTAGAGCGCGTCCCTTTTTGAGAGTTTGGGTCGCGCGAGTGCAGAGTGGTGCGTGAGAAGCAGGCGCGTGCGACTGTTGTGCCTTCGGGCTTCGGCGCGTCCTGGCTTTGGAGGAAAAGGGAGAAAAGGAGGAGAGAAGTGTCCGTCCACTACACAGTAGCGCGGCGCGACACGGGTGTGGGTTGGAAGCCGAAGGTCGAACACAGGGAGAGAGCAGAGAGGGGGGCGAGCGCGCGGGAATCGAGGGCCACGAGGGCGGGCGATTTTGGGGAATTTTGGGGAGAGGGAGAGCGAGTAGCCGCCGCCGCTCTCGGCCGAGGTTGAAGGGGCGCGAGGTCGGGCAGGTTTGGGAAGAGCTGTGTGCCTCCCACCGGCCGCCAGCTTCCGAGCTGATACCTCACCCCGTTGCCTCCTCCGCCGTCAGCAGCTGCGCGGTCAAGACCAGCAGCCCCAGCTGTCGCCAGCCGTCGTCGCCGCTCGTCAGTCGCAGCCCAGCCTTCCTGCACTCTACTTTGCAGTGGTGCCGCGACCGACCTTCGCACCCACGTCAAGTCCAAGGCGGACGCCGAGCCCAGAGCGTCGCTTGGAGCGTCGAGAAGCGCGCACGGAGTGCGGAATTGGGGAGGGAGAGGGCCTGGCATTCGGCTTCCGGTGCCCGCCTTCGGAACTTCCTTCGCCGCCTCCTGCGTCGAGAAGCCTTCTCGCGGAGCAGCTCGCTGTGTCGACAGGAGAAGAGTCGTCAGCGCAGCTGAAGATGTCGCAGTCAGCGGAGAAGTGCTGGGCTTGCGACGGAGCAGTGTCGAACCTGGACAAGAAGTGCGACGAGGCCGACTGCAGCAGGATGCTGTGTGCCGACTGCCTGTCGAGTGAGGCGGCGCCTACGTCTGGGACGTGCCCGCAGTGCCTGCAGAACGGCAGCACGCTCTCGACAGTGCTCGACGCCGAGGAGGACGACAAGGTCACGCAGAGGAGCGTGGCGCGGCAGCTTCGGGTCATTACGGAGCTCCTGCAGGGACACACGGCCGAGCTTCAGGCTCTAAAGGCCGAGCAGGCTCGACATAGGGTCAGCCTCTCCGCCGGCGTGTCGCTTCTGCAGCAGCTACCCGTCGTCTCGACGCCGTCGTCAAGCGCTTCAACGCCGACCTTCCCGTCAGTGGATGGCGTCGTGCAAGCCAGTCAGCAGCAAGGGCAAGCGGCGTCGACTTCTGTGTCTACGGTGGCGACCGCGAGTGGAGGAGAGAGAGCGACCGTCGCGTCTGCGAGGAGCGACGCCGGCGAGAGCGGTAGAGTGAGCGTGTCTGCTGGGCCGTTGAGTCTTCCGGCCGCGGGACTGGCGCTGGGCGCCGCCGCTAGCGACACCGCTTCACTGGCAGCTCTGGGAGCGCCGCCGCCAGTCGACTCGACGGAGAGAGCGACCGCGACGCTGGACAAGACCGGCGGTCAAGGTCAGACGAACGGAGTGGCGTTGTCGAGCGCGCCGATGGGCATTCCGGCCGCTGCGGGTCTGGCGCCGGGCGCCGCCGCATTTCACGCCTCCGTTGCGTCGGTGAGAGAGGCGCCGAGGAAGGAAGAGAGAGCGCCGTCGACAACAATGGGCGCTGGCGTCGGCGGAGATCAAAGAGGCGACGTCGACAACGGAGAGGCCGGCAGAGGGGGCGCGCTACTGAGCACGAATCCGTTTGTGCCAGCCAGCGCGAGGGCCGTGGGCGTCTGGGACGCGCCACCGCCGGCGATGCTGCCAGTGTGCAGTACCCCCGCATGCGGCGACGGACACCGAGGTCCGTTCGACGACCGGCAGAGTGAGGCGGCGAACGCCGCAGTCGACACGTCTACTTCGGCGAATTCGGGCGGCTACCGATTCGTCATGCCGACCAGCGAGAACGAGGAGTTGCGTCGACAGCACAACGAGGAGTTGCGTCGACAGCAGCAGAGAGCGGCCTCCCAGACGAACCCATTCGGAGATGGGCAGCACAGGCCCGTGACACCGTTCACGGTCTACCAGGACCCGCCGCCTGTGGCTGAGAGAAGAAGGGGGAGAGTGCCGCAGCCGAACTTCAAGAATGCTGCCGACAGAGCGCAGTGCGCTAGCAGCGACGACGACATGTCGGCCGAGGAGGCGAGGCCCTACAGGAAGGACCTGATCGAGAAGTTTGGACGCTTCTCTGGCACGCCTGCCGACAAGATGACGGTGGACGCTCTGTTGTTCCGGTTCGAGCAACAAGTCAAGGGCGCTGACGAGCCGCGCTCGAGATGGGGTTTTTACCTCATGACTTGGCTCTCTGGACCTGCGGAACTCGCGCTCATCAAGTACCAGCGGCAGACCGGCCGGGAGTCGCTGTCGTACGATGAGATCGCAGGGAAGCTACAGGAGCTGTACGGAGCGAACCGCCACGAGCTCTACTACTGGCACCAGTTGCAGGCGCTCACCTGGAGAGCGCAGACTGTCGACGAACTGGTGGCCGAGATCCGGGATCTCGTGACGAAGGCCTACCCTGACCACTCGACGCAGCAGTGGCAGGCAGAAGTGAAGAAGGTGCTGATGCGCTTGGTGCCGGAAGAGTACACGCTGCAGTTGCTCTCCATGCACGCACAGCCGTTGGACGACATCGTCACGTGGTTGCGTCGCGCCGGCGAGATGGCCGAGGCCCGTGTGAAGAGGGCGCAGCTACTCGAGGAGCAGCTGGCGACGAGGGCGTCTGGCCAAGGGCCAGTGAGACAGCCGAAGTCTCAGAAGCGCAACCAGCGTGGACAGTACGCGACGGGACAAGAGTCGCAGTCCTTCGGCGGGCGCAGGCAGCAGGCGTCTCTACAGGAAGAACCGCCAGGACCGAGGAGCTTCACTGCCGACTTTCGCCAGTCCAAGGAGGCGGATGGACCGCCGGCGTTTCCGCAGAAGCGCTTTGGACCGGTGAAGTGCTACAACTGCCACGGCCAAGGCCACATGGCACGCGACTGCCCGAACGGCGCCACCCAACCCTTTGGGCGCGGGCGCGGCGGCAGCCAGCGAGGTGGTGGAGGCAGTTGGAGAAGCGGAGGCGCGAACGCGCACATGGTCGAGACCCACCCGTCGGCGCCGATGAAGAACGAGACGGAGTCTCGAATTGGGGAGGGAGAGGCGACTGCTGGACAGCAGTACACGCCTAACCCCAGCGCCGAGTCCAGGTTGGTCCAGCAGGAGGAGAAGAGCTGGGACAGGGCCTTGGACGTGCTCGAGAGCAACGAGGTGGAGATCAACGAGCTGGCCGGGAATAAGTCCAGCGTGGAGAAAGGAGATGGCGACACTGGCCAAGGACCAACGCCAGTCGTGCTCGCCCAGATCGACGGTCAGAAGCACGTGCGTCTTCTTGCTGACACCGGTGCAGGTCCTTCGTTGCTGATCGACAAGCGCAACGTGGAGCGCCTGATGAGTCATTTGAGAGTCGACGACTTTCTGGCTCAAGTGACGAGAACTAGCACACAGCTACGTTCGAGTTCAGGCGACGAGGTCAGGATCTTGGGCACGGTGAAGGTCGACGTGACGGTCGACGGAGTCACCAAGAAGCTGCCGTTGACGATCACTGGGGGCATGCACAAGTCGCCTCTGCACGAAGGCATCATGGGCTCTGGTGCTCTGAAGGCCTTCGGTTTCAAGTTCACGACGCCGAGTGGCAAGTGTCTGTTGAGCGACTTTCCTCAACACGACAGGCAGAACGAGTCCGACAGCAAGCGAAAGCTGACGGCGCAGTGCAGTCCTGCCCACTCTAGGCCGAGTGTGGACACTCTGCGAGCGATCGTTCTGAGTGGACTGCAAGAGTTCTGCAAGGAAGAGGGCTTCACCAAGGACCAGGGCACGGTGTCGAGAGTGGACGAGTCCAGTGTCCACGCCCTGGAGAAGGAGTGGCAGCCGCACAAGAGCGACTGGCCGAAGCCGAAGAAGAAGAAGGCGGCACGTCTCGAGAGCAGAGAGCTCTGCGAGCTGGCCGGCGTCGACAAGGGTCGCGTCGCGTCCAGAGGAAGTGACGAGCAGCGCGGGAAGCAGCCGGAATTGCTGCTGCTGCAGGGCGTCACGGTGTGCCGGCCGAGCAAGGAGAACTGTCGACGAAAGAGTGGCCGTCTCAAGCAGGCCGACGTCGTGAGGAGCGACGCGCCGTCGAACGGCAAGGAGAGTGCCGAAGTCGCCAACCGCCACAGGAAGAAGAGTGGCAGAGCCGACTGCATGGCCGTTGTGGAAGTGTGTGGTGTGCAATACGCGCGGCGTAGCCCCACCCCAACTTCCCAGCGCAGCGAGATAGGATGCGCGTCCACAACCGAGTCTCAGAGACTCGTCGCGTTGTGTCGACAGGACGTCGCGTCATCGCGTGGCGATTCTCGTTCAGGCGAGAGCGCGTCGTCAACTTTCGTGAGCAGCTGCGAGATGAGTGGGCGCAAGTCCAAGCGAAAGGGCTCATCTCCGCGGGGCAGGCGCGAGAGTGCCGCGAGCCGCCAGTCTTTCGGCGAGGGCGCGGGCGACGTGCAGGAGGCAGCCAGCGGTGGACGGCAGCGTCAGGAGGAGCGGCCCAGCCGCCGGAGCGACTTCGAGGAGAGCGACGAGGAGCGGCAGCCGTCTGTGCGTGGCCAGCACGGCGAGCACCGCATGAGCAAGGCAAAGAGAGGCAGGAGCAGGGGCAGAGGCCGAGGCGCGATGATGCGAGGCCGGTTGGGCAGCGAGCGGCAGCCCTTCCGCGCCAGGGGGTCTCCTTCGAGACGCGCTCGCTCATCGTCGCCCGGGCGCTCTGAGCAGGCCCAGCGTCGGCCGTCCCCGCCTCCGGTGCCGAAGAAGCTGAGAGAGGGGATCAGTCCCCGCGCCAAGGAGAGAGCGAAGGAGGCTCTGCGACGGCTCGAGAGCAAGAAGGGCACGGAGAAGGCGCAGGGCAGCGACACGGTCGTGATGCCGCCGCCGCCTCCCCCCTTCCAGAGGCCGAAAGGTCTCATGGATGAGCGAGCCGTGCGCAAGGCCAAGAAGATCTACGAGGCCAAGCACTACGCCGACTGGTGGAAGCGGCGAGCGGAGGGCAAGGAGGCCGAGCCGGCCGTCGAGAAGACCGAGGAGACGAAGCCGACCTCCTCGAAGAAGGTCAAGAAGAAGAAGCCCCTCCCGTCGAAACCCCCTTCCCCCGTCTCTAGTAGTAAGAGCAGCGGCGACGACAGCAGTCAGGACGACGAGAAGGACCCTTCCCGGTACTTGACGGTCTGGGACGAGTACGTCGAGGAGGACAGTGACGTAGCTCGAGACAAGGCAGAGCCGCAGTTGAATCGGGAGGCTGCTCGCTTCATGTCGACTGCCGCCGAAGTCGTCAAGCTCGAGGGCGAACTGGCCGAGAAGAAGGCAAGGCTGGCCGAGACCGGCGAGCAGCAGGCCGCGTACGTGCCAGAGACGGTCGAGGACCAGGTGCGTCGGCTTGAGGAGGTCTCGTTCGAGACTGCTCTGCGCCGTCCCGACCAGAGCCAGTTGACCTTGCCGTGGATCACCGTCATGGGGGCGGGCCAGATCGCGATCACGGTGCCAGCCGTGGACCCCGCCGAGTACGACGACAGCACTTGGGAGGAAGTCCAAGCACCAGAAGGCCGAGTCAAGGTCTTTCTGCGCAGTTCGATTGGACGATGCCTGCCAAGCGACATGCTTCTGTCGTTCTGGAAGGGCAACCAGGTCGGCACGGCCATCTTCCCCACAGCAGAGGAGATCGCTGTCCTGGATCCGTGCGGTCAGGGAGCGAACGACGAAGCGGACCGCATGGAGTGGGGGAACTCGTCGGTGCCCTGGATGGTGCCGATGGTGGCCGCCGTCGACAAGACTGGGCGCGTTCCACAGGGCTACCTCGAGGAGGGTCCCTTGGAAAGCACCTCCATCGGTGGAGGAGGAGGAACTCCGTTCGCTCCGTCGACGGAGAAGAACCTCGATCGCGCCATAGTCAAGGCCCTGAAGAGCGTCAAGAAGTGGCCGACCAAGAACAGCGGCGAGCTGCCGTGGGTCAAGCTGTACTCTTGGCTCGCGGACAGAGTGAACACGACTCTCGCTCGCTGGCTGAAGAATGAGGAGAAGAGAGGCAAGCGCTCCATCGCAGGACACCGCGAGTATGCGAGGGCCTTGCGTGGCCGAGCGTTCACCAAGCTGAGGAAGAGAGTCTGCCTGCAGATGAACACCCTCAACCTCTTGGAGGCGGACACCATTCGCCGCAGCCTGGTGGCGCACCGGCGCAAGCTGCTGGACGAGTGCTGCAAGACGCAGCGTCGGATGATTCGAGAGGGCGAAGTCGCCGGCATCGAGGCGTTTGTCTCCGCGCGAACCAGGGGCACGGCGAGAGCCACTCTGGTCGGTCTGAAGGGTGAGGAGCGCCACAAGAAGGCGAAGCACCTGCGCCGCCGGGCGAAGAAGGGCCGCGGTCAGACCGAAGAGGAACGAGCCGCCGTCGAGGCGATCGTTGCCGCGCGTGCCGCAGCGGAACAACGCGACCTACCAAGCGAGCCGGTGATGGTCGAGGAGTCAGGCCAGTCGGAAGTCCCCACCAGGGAGCAACTCTCCGACGACGGCGAAGTTGGCGGCGACGAGTCCGACGATCTGCAGGCCCACGACCGTCGCTCGCCCGAAGAGGCAATGGAGACCGACGATGTCCCCGACCAGGGCCAGGGCGGCGCTGCCGCACCGGTCGGCGAGACTCACTCTGTGATCAGGGTGCGGGACCCCAACGTCTTGGAGAGTGCCGTTCGCCTGAAAGGGCGCGCGCAGCTCGGACGGACGGTGGTGCCCGAGCACGGCCATCTGCTCAAATACGCTGGCGAGCTAGGCGAGCAGGAGCGGTCCCGGGTGAGAGCGTGGCTGGATGAGACGCTGGACGCGAATCTGAAGTACGTCTACCAGTCGGGTCGACTGCCTCAGGGAGGATTCGACGTCACCGACGAAGACCAGTGGGACGAGAAGCTGGTGCCCTGGAAGAGCGTTGCGCCGCTGAATTACTCGTTCGTCGAGGATGTGCACGCTTTCCAGCGAGGCAAGCTAAGCTACGACGTAGCTCCAGTTGTCCCGATCCACGGCAACCCTCGCCGGATCGACTTGGCTGTGCTGGAGAAGGAGGTGAACAGCCTCTCCGCGGCACAGGACGGCCTGAGCATGCTCATGTTCGGCGTCAAGGTCGTGCTGCTGGAAGACAACTACGAGAGCGAGAGCGGAGTCGCAAGGAACTACCCGATCTCGCCAGCGCGAAAGGAGGTTGCCGGACCGTTCATCTGCTACATGCAGTTCTCGGGTTTCCACGGCGTTCCTTTGATCGTGGACGTGCGGTCGTGCGCTGGAAGGAAGAGGGCGCCGCCACACGAGTCCGTGATCGAACTGCCGGAGTGCCTGTTGCGTCTGATGCAGGACAACCTGCTCGTGCACTGGGGCCCGACGGTCGTGGACGCGTTCGACAACACCTTCGGCGTGTCGGTGCGCACTCCAGTAGCCCAGGACCAGAAAGGGATCAGGTTCCTGGATCTACAGTTCTGGAACGGCTACACCGACATCGGATCAACTGGCAGCGAGAAAATGAGAGAGGACGGTGACGACGCTGGCATCTGCGTGGCTCGGTTGCGCAGCATGAGGAAGGTGTGGACCGCCGTGTCCAAGAACGCCGACGCCATTGCGATGAGCGATACCAGCGCCATGGTCACTCTCGACGAGAGAAGCCGGAAGAAGCAGGCGTTCGCGCACCTGCACGAGCGCCACCAGGAGCTGCAGCTAGCGGTCGGGCGGTACATGCAGGCGGACGTGGAAGCGTTGTGGCCCATCCTCATGGCCCACTTCTTCTGCGCGTCGATTCGTCTGGGCATGTGCGGCAGAAGTAGGGAACCGGTGTTCAAGCTGGCCCGTCGGCTTTGGTTCTTCCATACCGGCGAGACGGTCGCTTTGATCAAGGGGAGCGTCCAGTACGGCTTCAAGGCCGGGACTCCGGTGACCGAACTGCACCAGCGCGGGATTGTCGGCGACGAGGCCGACGCGCTGAAGCGCTCGATCGAGCTCATTGGCGGACTGTTGGCACCCACCAACTGGGGCGACGCCGACAGAGTGGTGAACGACTTGGTCATGCTGAGAGGCTGGTCTGGCCGTCTCAACGTCCTGATCAGGGCGATGAACGAGGTCTCGCGCGACACGACGACCGTCGAGCGCCGTGACAGCATCCGACTCGTTCAAGAGATGTGGCCGCAGGCCATGCTGATGGAGCAAGCTCTGCCGAATCTTCAGCACAACTTGGTGCAGAGCGTCGTCGATTTGAACAGCGTCCCACCGGCGCTGCGCCTTCTGATGAGCGACGTCGTGTCGGCTCTGGGGCGCAGCGAGCTGACCCTGTTCCGGTTGGGGAGGATCGAGAGCAAGGTCAGGCTGGTGCTCGCCAGGGAGGCGGAGAAGAACTTCCAAGCCAAGAAGGAGGCGGACCGCAAGTTGCACGACATGCGGGTGGAGCTGGCGACGCTGAGGAGCGAGAAGACGTCGTTGTCGGCCCGCGTGGCCAGCATGACAGCTCGCTTCCCAGCGAGGCTCACTGCCGAACGGCAGGCCGTGTTCGACGCGGAGCTCGCCAAGCTCAAGAAGCGACTGGAGAAGGAGCAGCAGGAGGAGATGCGCGCTCGACCTCACAGCAGCGCTGCGGCGTCGACCGTCTCTTCCTCGACCAACTGAACGGCAAGGTGCTCACTAAAGGCCCTGTGAGTGCTTGGGTCCCCAGGGCATCGACATTCCCCCCCGTCGCTTCGACACGCTGCTTGGTGGACGGTGTCCACATTGGGGAGGGAGACTGTAAAGTCCCTCACCCTTCCCCCGTCCACTTCCCCATCCCCCCGCCCCTTCCCCCTTTGGCTTTATTTTGTTCGGTTTTTTATTAGGTTGTGAGTTAAACCGGTGCCCTACAGTAACCCGGTGATTGCGTCAGCCGGCTGTCGGACGATGGTTTCCTGTGGCGCGTTTTCCCATTTCTACGCGCCTGTGCAGTGACCGGTACGTCTGTCGGTCACTCTGTGCGTTTCTCGGCTTTAGAGCGCGTGCCTTTTTGAGAGTCGGCTCGCGCGAGTGCAGAGTGGTGGAGAAGCAGGCGCGTGCGACTGTTGTGCCTTCGGGCTTCGGCGCGTCCTGGCTTTGGAGAAAAAGGGAGAAAAGGAGAGAGGTGTCCGTCCACTACACAGTAGCGCGGCGCGACACGAGCGTGGGTTAGAAGCCGAGGGTCGAACTCAGGGAGAGAGCAGAGAGGGGGGCGAGCGCGCGGGAATCGAGGGCCACGAGGGCGGGCGATTTTGGGGAATTTTGGGGAGAGGGAGAGAGAGTAGCCGCCGCCGCTCTCGGCCGAGGTTGAAGGGGCGCGAGGTCGGGCAGGTTTGGGAAGAGCTGTGTGCCTCCCACCGGCCGCCAGCTTTCGAGCTGATACCTCACCCCGTTGCCTCCTCCGCCGTCAGCAGCTGCGCGGTCAAGACCAGCAGCCCCAGCTGTCGCCAGCCGTCGTCGCCGCTCGTCAGTCGCAGCCCAGCCTTCCTGCACTCTACTTTGCATGAAAAAATAAAGGGGATGAGACTGGGAGGGGGCTGGGGGGGGGGGGGTTGCCCGCCCCCCAGCCAGAATTTTACCCCTACCCAGCCCCCCCAGACCCCCCCCCCCCCAGAATTTTCCTGAAGTTTTCCGACTTGCCCACAATTGTACAAAGGAGGGTAGTTTTTGCCTTTGTGAGGGTCTGTTGGCCTTAAAACAGCTAAATAACGCTATCTATAGCTTATTTTAAGTCATTTTTGACCTATTTTTGACTGAAAATTTCCTATTTATACACTATTTTGGAACATTTTTTTCCCTTCTGGGACCCCCTCCCTCTTCAAATCTGAGTACCCCCCCACTCCCCCCCCCAGAAGTCTCTCAGACCCCCCCCCCCCACTTCAAAAACCCGGTTACATGTACGCATGTATGTGTATGCAAATTTCACTCACGCTACACGTACCGTACGCCATTTTGACTTCTTTTCGCATGAATAAATTGCACCTCTCTGAACAATCAGGGTGTACGCGTCAGCGTACAACCCTAATATGTGACGACTTGCGCGCGCGAGAATTCGGATTTTTGATCGCCCATAACTTTTGATTGGCTGAACCGATTTCGGCGCGTTATGGGTCAAAAGAAGCGCACTCATCGGGGGACCGTACGTGCCACAGCGCGTTGCAGTATTGCTGCGCGTTAAGGGGGTACGCCCGAAAATGTTTCCGAAAAGTGTCTTTTTTTTTTCGTGTTCTCCTCCCAGTTTTTGGAGCGCCACTCGCTAGTGCCGTGGGAAATTGGAATGAAACTTGGCATGTGTAAGCGACCCATGATGGCAATTTTGCGTACCAAAGGAATCGTCTCTGCGTCCTACCAAACTCGAGATATCGTCGATTTTATGCGTTTTTTCGGACATAGTCGTTTTTTTGGGGTGGTTTCCACCAAGAGTAAATCTCGAAAAAGTGCCCAATTAACCCCCAATTTTTTTTTGATTTCCTTGAACAGTTTCTTATGGGAAGTCTATGCCAAGTCACTGAACCTAAAACTTCATCACCGATAATCAGGGTGTACGCGGCAGCGTACAACCCTAATATGTCAAAAGCATAAAAATGCCAAAAGCGACTACCTGCACAAAAAGGGCGAACAGATACAATATGCTAGACAAGATGCCGGCGCAAATACCCTACATAAAAACGAAATAAAACAGCTATGCAAGGAAATACTACAAAATTCATACATGGTATTTGCTAACACCACGTTCAAAACAATAAAGGGATGCCCACAAGGTGGCGCTACCAGCTGTGACATGGCTGATCTCTGTTTGAGCTGGTTCGAATTTACATGGCTGAGTCGTAATAGACTACGCACAAACCAAGCGATTTTTCGGTATGTGGATGACCTACTAGTCATAAACATTGAAGACTTTCAGACGTTAGCTAAAGATATCTATCCTAATGAACTGCAATTAAACGACACAACGGTTTCAAACCAGCTGACACACTACCTTGATGTCACAGTGCACCTTAACAACTGCAGACTAAGCACTACAGTATACAATAAAACCGATGACTACACCTTCAAAATCACCCGATTTTTTAAAAGCTCGAGCAACGTACCCATGAACATGCCGTACGGTATACTTAAAGGTCAGATTATACGCATAATCCGACTAACTAGAGATGAGTCAGACTTTATTAGACGAGTACAGTGCATCATCGATGAGTACAAACACAACGGTTTTGAAGAAAATAGGATCCTGAAAACCACCATATCAGTGTTGCACAATTATGAATATAAAATTAAATGCATGATGCCAAACTTCAATAAGAAACGCATGATCAATTCTATGATTCGCAATTAGATTTTCATATACGTTAAATCAGCACATACAGTACTTATGGTATATACGGTACATACGGTACATACGGTACAAAGAATGCTCAAATTGCCACTGCAAGTTTAAGACAACTTGCGACCTACTGAAATTTGTCTCGAACTCCCGAAATCGATTCAGTATATCGAAATCATTCCAGAATAAACCTGGTCGACTGAAAAAATTTTAGAAAATAAACAATGGCAGAAAACTCGACCACCGAAGCGGAATTTCAAGCGCGGGTTGACGAAAAGGTGGTTTCCTCCTTCTCTCATTTTATGTGATCTGAAGATCCCTAGTCTACGGTTTGATTTCACGATGTAAAGGGGACGCATCGTTTCTGATGAGCCTCGTGCGTCTCGGGTGTCAAGCGGTGGAGGCGAAACACCCACGATTGCAGAAAGTACTACACAAAATTATAAATTTAATTTTTCTCTGTAAAAAATTATTTGTACATTTCTTTAATTCACAAAAATACATAATAATTTCTATCAATTGATTCAATGTACTTGGCAGTAATTCAACGTGGCTGATCGTGGCCTAGAGCCCGCGCCTGTTGGATTCTGTCTGGTAGAAATTATTAAATAAGTAAAAAATACAAAGTAAAAACCCGTTTTCGGGTGCCGGTTTACCGGCGATATTAGCCCACTTCGGTGGGTGCCGCTCTGCGGTGAGATCAACCCGTTTCGGCGGGTGCCGCTCTACGGTGTGACCACCTGCTTTGGCAGGTTCCCTTTGGGGGAGAAACCACCCTTGTATTTACAACCGAATCCACTTTTGGAACGGCACATATAGTTTTGCATTCAGATAAATAGCATCGAATCCGCGCAGAAGAAGCAACAGGAGCAGATGGACGGAAATTCGGAGAAAATCGACAAGCTCACCAACAAAATCGAAAGAAACGAGAAAAAACAACGCGAGAGAAACATGAGAATCAAGTGTTTTGGCTTCGACAAGGACAAATCGGTGCAAGAGGTCTGGAAGCACATTCTCAAGGACGGATACAAACTGACAGAAGCGGAAATCAAGCAGATCCCCATCGATACTCTGCACTGGCTCGACAAGGACCGAACCGTTTTCATAGTCGCCTTTGTCAGACGCGACGACAAGCACAAAATCTTCAAGCTGAATAGCAAATTGAAAGGATTCACTATCAATGACAAAACGATCAAAGTCGAAGACGACAAAACCGAGCAGCAAGTCGCTGCCGACAGCAAGGCTTGGGACTTGGGCAAAAAGTACAGTCAGAAGTTCGGAGGCGACTGGGTGCCCGGATTTAAAACAGGAACGCTATTTGAAAAAAATCCAAAAAGCGAATGAATGTGGACGAGGCGAAAGAGAAACTGAAACAAAAAAGAAAAGCGCAGGAAAACGACTCTGGATCCAGCGACGACGAGGGCACGTCCACGTCGACGTCACAAACGAAAAGAGCCAGGAAATAATTCAAGAATTCAAAGCAAAAATACCGAAAATTTGTTTTACTATTTAGGATTGATATAGATGCTAGCTGTGACACTGGTGATTTTGTCCGTAGATTCATGAACCCTCCACTGTATTCGTACCACCAAGCTCTATAGCTGACCACCTTGTAGACCACACGACCACCCAAGGTCTGTACAGTACACGATACGGCTACTACCTTACTACCAACATATACAGCAATACGGTATAGGTGTATATGAGGTACACCTCTATGACACACACGTACAATACAATGACCCACGGTGTAAAAAATACACATACATTTCCCAGAGTAGCAGTACAACTACAAATAGTTACAGTACATACAGAAAAGACGTTACACTGTACAGCCATACATATGGGATCGGCAGCCGCTCTACGGATGGCGCTCCCGCGGCTTCTGCCCTTGCCTCCGAGGGCTCGGGAGTGATCCCTAGGAATCTGGGCTGCCCAGGAAACGCTATTTAGCCGTGGCAGACGCCTGGCCAGCAGCCCTGGCAATAGTCTCGGAGGGACCACTCTATTCCTGACTCAATCCAAACCTCTCTTTCGAATTCCGTCACTGTACCGCAGGCTGTACCACAAGAAAGCCGTGGTTCTACAGGGAGGTTCTGCAACGTCAGGTGTAGCAGTGGAGAAGACGGGTTGCAATACAGTATTCTACCGAACGAAGGCATTCATAGTGTCACACGCGCATGCGGAAAAAACTGCATAACCTGTGCGTTTATTAACACACGCGACTATATTACGGTGGGTTCTACCAACCAAAAGTTGACGACTAATGCACTGAATGATACGGTATGGGACTGTAAAACTAAGAACGTAGTGTACCTTATTACATGTAGGAAATGCGATTATCAGTATATTGGAGAAACGAAACGATCCTTAGCGTGTAGATTTCGAGAACACAGACTGGCGATACTCAAAGATTCAAATTGTCAAAAGCTCTACACACATTTTAGAAAAGACGGACATACGGTGTCTGACATCAGCATCGAAATTTTGCAGAGCTTTAGCCATGCGGACGTGCATACGGATAAAACTAGACTTGAGGCTGAGCATTTCTGGATTAAACAAATGAATAGCCTATACCCCTGTGGCTTAAATACAAACTGTAAAGGTATTGGCAACGTACACAACGCGTTTGACATGCAAAACATTCCAAGTAATAAAAATCCGTACTTTAGCGCATTGAGAATGACACGGAAACGCAAAATTAACTTCACCAAAAAACACAAAGATCGTAAGCATAAGCACAAACCGACGGATACGGAAATAGAAAGCTACATAAGAGAATTTGAAAAAATCCAAATTGGAGACCAAACACAAATGCTACAAAAAACCAGGAAAAAGTACATACAGTACCTGTATTTTCGATGTATGGCTAAAGGCCTACAACAGCATACCTACGACAAAATTCTAGCCTATCTGCAGAGTACCTCACGAAGACACAACGCTGATGAAATACAGAAGCGACGGACAGTAAGGGTTACAGTACTACATACGAATCAAGTAGTGTCACGAATTGGAATTGCCAAATTATTGAAGGCAACAAGGATCGGTAAACTCATCAGCAAACCAACGGAAGCTGTTGACTGGACCGTTCAGGTGGTGTACAAAACAACGTCACCAGCATGGCTACAAGTCTGCAACTACACCAAAATACTGCGACAGCTTACAGCTGCACAGCTTAGAGAACATCTTTTGAGCATGGAACGCTGTAGATGCAACGAAATTTATAGAGACCAACAATTAGGACATGTGGTTACCGGTGACCTGAATATTGTAGAAAATACCGAACTTAGACAATTTATGAATCTCGGTACAAAATACAAAACTAACATGACAACTGACAAACATAAAATTGCTAATTCGATACTGACAGATCTGAATCGGTTCCTCAGCAGCCTAAGAGCTAAAAATGTACTCACAGAAAGTGACTGCACCAAATTAATAGGCAAATATCGAAAAATAATAGAAACTAGAATTGATCAAGAGATTTACAGTACTCCACAGAACCTAAGACTTTCAAATAAGGGGATACAGTACCTGGAAACGTTTCATAAACGGTACATAATTACAGTTACCGACAAAGTGCCAGGCAACTACTCCATCCTATGCAAAAATTATTATTTGAAAAAACTCTGTGATGAATGTGGCATATATATTGAGAATGGCAGAATTACTATACATGGAAATGCAGTCTTCACACCGACAAATGACACGGTGGATCAGTTACTGGAAAAACACAAATGTCTCATGAGCACATACGGTGTAACACCTGAAAATAGAAACGTTCTGCCTATACTCTTTGCCAACCCGAAATTACACAAAAGACCACCAGCATTCAGAGCTATCGTGGCAGCCAGACAATCCAGTTTAAAACCACTTGAGAAACTGTGCAAACACTACCTAAGTCACTACGCTTTGCACTTTAAGCGGTACTGTGCGATGATAGCCAACAGAAATGGACAAACTCGATACGTCTCAGTAAAAAGCTCATTTGAGGTTGTTGAGCAGCTGCGCACAATGACCAACGTGAAGCGTATATACAGTGGTGATTTTTCAGCATTGTACCCCTCACTGAAACACGACACAATTATGAGTGGCATTAATGGTATAATTGACCTATGCCATAAAAATGCCAAAAGCGACTACCTGCACAAAAAGGGCGAACAGATACAATATGCTAGACAAGATGCCGGCGCAAATACCCTACATAAAAACGAAATAAAACAGCTATGCAAGGAAATACTACAAAATTCGTACATGGTATTTGCTAACACCACGTTCAAAACAATAAAGGGATGCCCACAAGGTGGCGCTACCAGCTGTGACATGGCTGATCTCTGTTTGAGCTGGTTCGAATTTACATGGCTGAGTCGTAATAGACTACGCACAAACCAAGCGATTTTTCGGTATGTGGATGACCTACTAGTCATAAACATTGAAGACTTTCAGACGTTAGCTAAAGATATCTATCCTAATGAACTGCAATTAAACGACACAACGGTTTCAAACCAGCTGACACACTACCTTGATGTCACAGTGCACCTTAACAACTGCAGACTAAGCACTACAGTATACAATAAAACCGATGACTACACCTTCAAAATCACCCGATTTTTTAAAAGCTCGAGCAACGTACCCATGAACATGCCGTACGGTATACTTAAAGGTCAGATTATACGCATAATCCGACTAACTAGAGATGAGTCAGACTTTATTAGACGAGTACAGTGCATCATCGATGAGTACAAACACAACGGTTTTGAAGAAAATAGGATCCTGAAAACCACCATATCAGTGTTGCACAATTATGAATATAAAATTAAATGCATGATACCAAACTTCAATAAGAAACGCATGATCAATTCTATGATTCGCAATTAGATTTTCATATACGTTAAATCAGCACATACAGTACTTATGGTATATACGGTACATACGGTACATACGGTACAAAGAATGCTCAAATTGCCACTGCAAGTTTAAGACAACTTGCGACCTACTGAAATTTGTCTCTAACTCCCGAAATCGATTCAGTATATCGAAATCATTCCAGAATAAACCTGGTCGACTGAAAAAATTTTAGAAAATAAACAATGGCAGAAAACTCGACCACCGAAGCGGAATTTCAAGCGCGGGTTGACGAAAAGGTGGTTTCCTCCTTCTCTCATTTTATGTGATCTGAAGATCCCTAGTCTACGGTTTGATTTCACGATGTAAAGGGGACGCATCGTTTCTGATGAGCCTCGTGCGTCTCGGGTGTCAAGCGGTGGAGGCGAAACACCCACGATTGCAGAAAGTACTACACAAAATTATAAATTTAATTTTTCTCTGTAAAAAATTATTTGTACATTTCTTTAATTCACAAAAATACATAATAATTTCTATCAATTGATTCAATGTGACGACTTCTGCAATGCGGCTTTTTGAATTTTCAGTCGCTCATCACTCTTGATTGCCTGAACGGACTGTGGCGAATGATAGCTCAAAAGAACCGCCTTCTAGACCGGAATCGAATAAGCCGTCCCGTGTTTCGGTACTCGAGCGTATTAACACGAAACTTCCGAAAATGTTCCGAAAAAGTGGTGTTTTTTTTTTTCCTGTTCTGCACACACTTTTTGGGGCGCCGCTCTGGAACGCCTCAGTCGATTGGGACAAAACTTGGCGTGAGCACGCGGTATATGATGGCAACTTTGTGACCGCAAGAAAAATTTATCTAGGTGCTACGGATCTAGAGTTAAGGCCGATTTAGTAATTTTTTGGAACATAGTCGTTTTTTTTGGCCAAAATGCGACAAGAGTAAAAGTCGAAAAAAAGCCGAGTAAACCCCCAAATGTTATTTGATTTCCGTAAACAGCTTTACAAAGAAAGTCTAAGACGCTTGCATGACATTTGAAATTCTCACCACATAATGAGATATTGGCAACCAAAATTTCGCAAATTTCGACCAAAAAAACTTTGTCAGCTATAGGCGCTTCAACCGTTTGTGGCAGAGCTGTTCTGCAATGACGAAAGTTAATCGTCCGGACCTGGAATAGGTTGCTTTCGACAAATGGCAGCGCTCCTATGCCCATGTCTCAGTCGGCCCCCTTTGAAATGCCATTTTTTGGGTGTTTTGTCCCAAAAGTTTGTCAGCTATAGGTGCTTCAACCGTTTGTCATACAGCTGTGCTGTAATGATGAAAGTTACTCGTCTGGACCTGGAATAGGTCACTTTCGAGAATGGGAGCGCTCCGATTTCCATGTTTCGCAGCTCGACCCTCTTGGCGCACCCCCATTTTGGGCAAAATTTGGAACTATGATCGTGCATTATTTTTCATTTCCTGAACGAATTCTGGCGCGTGATAGCTCAAAAGAAGCGCATTCAAAGGGGGAATCGATTAAGTCATAACACGCTTCCATACGCTTGTGCATTCCTGAGAAGTTTTTGGAGATGGCAGGACCCACTCTACATAACAAGCTTCTTGGTTCGTCGCCCATTCGCGCCTGCATCAATTGGACGGAAACCTCGCAGGCATCTATGCTCCACATCAAAAAATGAAATCGCCGGAGGGACTCTTGCTACATGACAGCTATGGTTTACTGGGCACATTTTTCTTTTTACCATGTTCCCTAAATCAAGAGGTCGCTGGTTCGAATCCCAGTAACGCCTGCCTGTGCCTTTGCACGTGTCCCCTTGGAAAACCCATCAGCGTTGCTTTACTGCAGTGTCTCCAGTCCATTCCACATTTTTTGTCTCTTTTCTAGGTTCTTTTACCAGAATTTTGGTAATTTTTTGGGCTAGAAAAAATATTTATAGACGAATGCTCGCTACAGCCCCTGATACATGAAAATGACACATCTGCACACCCGCACGCACGCGCGCGCACGCACGCACGCACGCACGCACGCACGCACGCACGCACACACGCACGCACGCACGCACAATGTGTACAGTGGTACACGCTTTTCATAAGCTTTATGGTGCAACACTGAGCATGCGTCCGTTCTGGTCTGCTGCTGTGGGTTTGTATGTGTGTGCGTGCGTGAGTTTTTGATTAATCTTTCTTTTACGAAAAAACACTGTATTAAGGAAAATTTTGCAGGTGGCTGCAAAAAAAGGAGAATATGTGACGCTCCTTTAGTCCCAGTTTGTAAAAAACGCGGTATTAAAAGTAGCCACTTCATCAGATGATCAACTTCAGTTTGGACAAACCGTGTATAATCGAACCAAGCGCAGCAACACGTCACATATTCGGCGTTTGTTGTGCGAGCCATCGCACACAGCCACAACACTACCACTATCAATCCACCCTCACAAACTCTTTCATCTCTCTGACGATGCGCATTCTCTGACGATTCATTAGGCATCGTATGGATGGACAGGGCACACAGCCAAAGATTCTGCATAAATAATTTCGCTACCCTGCCCATCTTAAATTTTTAATACGTGGCTTGCCCTTACAGTAAGTGATATGCACCATCAATTCACGATCTTGAGTACCAAGTACATTGTATGCCCTACATTCAATCTTCGATTCTCGTTCATCTTTGTTCCGCTTCTGTTAGCCTGTGCCTATGGACGGACGGAACTGCCATCTGTAGACGTCCAGTCAAGGATAAGGCCCGCTCTCGTCTCTGAGTCCAAGGAATGAAAGGCCTCGGTCCTCATGCAGCCTGGACTGCCTTTCCAGTGATCCAAGCGAGCACAACAAACGCCGAATATGTGACGTGTTGCTGCGCTTGGTTCGATTATACACGGTTTGTCCAAACTGAAGTTGATCATCTGATGAAGTGGCTACTTTTAATACCGCGTTTTTTACAAACTGGGACTAAAGGAGCGTCACATATTCTCCTTTTTTTGCAGCCACCTGCAAAATTTTCCTTAATGAGTTATTAGCAATTAAAAATATCGGCCAAAAAGTTTGTGTTTAATAGGCGCGCTAACGGCTTATCACAGAGCTTTGCTATAAAGGAAAAAGTTGTTCGGCATGACCTGGAATAGACCCCTTTTGACAATTGGACCAAATTGAACGCACCAAAATGCCTCTCCCCATTATACCGAAAACGAAAAATGGCGATATTTTGGTGTGGTTACGTCGGAGGGCATTAACGTCAATAATAAAGTTGATTGCCCTTCGATGGCGAACATTTCATTCCTTGAAGTCAACATGATCCGACGCACCAAAATATTTTCACATCCGGAATAATCGATAAATATTGATATGGGTAGGTCGGATCACTTTGGCTAAAACACGGAAGTTGACCGCCTGCACGTGTAGATTATTTTGATTCTTTACACTGCTATGCTCCGACGAACCAATATGGCACTGCAGATGTGCACGCACGCACGCACACCATCAAATCGGCTGCTTCACAAAAAACTCGATGTGAGTACGTCGCATCACTTCGGCTAAAACACAAAAGTTGACCGCCTAGTTATAGCGATCATTTTGATTCTTTACATCACTATGCTACGATGCAGCAATATAGCACAACTGCACACGCACGCACGCACGCACGCACACACACAATTATCCGCAGTGGCTTCTGTTTGTAGGTTCTCTGCATGCTGTGCCATTTGCTGATAGGTCATCCTGCTTTGTATCATTTGCATGACAATTAGTTGTGCACAACTTTGGTCAATGAAAAATACATGCGTACCTATTTTCAAACCACATGCTCACATTCTATACAATGAGTGTCTCCTACTGCACTCAGGGGATTCTACCAAGCATGCTACATATGTCATACATGGTACATATGTCGTGCATGCGTGCGTGCGTACGTGCGTGCATGTGTGCGTGCGTGCCTGCGTGCGTGCGTGCATGCGGGTGCCTGTATAGGTTTTACGCATCGATGTTTGTCTTACGAAAAAACACTGTATTAAGGAAAAATTTGCAGGCGGCTGCAAAAAAGGTGAATATGTGACGCTCTTTTGTTGGAGCCCAGTTTGAAAAAGAGGGGTATCAATTAAGGCATGCCTCATTTATGTATAGCCACTTATGCTTTGCAGCTGATCAACTTCAGTTTGAACAAACTGTGTATAAAAACCGAACCAAACGCAGCAACACGTCACATATTCGGCATTTTTTTGTGTGAGCTATCTCACTCACCCAAAATGCAACAGCAATCCTTTCACATCTCATCTATCTCTAGTCATTACCATCGACCTGGCACAGCCAAAGTTCCTACATAAATAATTGGCACCTTGCTAACATTTGTGAGATGTGGATTGCCACTACAGTTCAGTTAGTGATGTGTAGGTATACATATGGTACTGGCTCCATTCGTCATTTTCTTTTTGGCATTTACCCAATAACGCACTGCTCCTATACAACGTGTTTGCGTGCGTACGTGCGTGCGTGCGTGCGTGCGTGTGTTCGTGCGTGCTTGCGTGCGTGCGTGCGTGCGTGCGTACGTCTGCATAGTGGTCCATGTGCAAGACCCTGGGTCCTTCCTGCCTGTCTCGCAACCACGTGGCATTTAGTCATGCGGCATATGTGAATGCAGGGTGTTCCAGTTCAGTTAGGTCCTATAATTGCCACTGCTCCTTTCTATGCATATGAACACAAAAAAAATGCCGAATATGTGACGTGTTGCTGCGTTTGGTTCGGTTTTTATACACAGTTTGTTCAAACTGAAGTTGATCAGCTGCAAAGCATAAGTGGCTATACATAAATGAGGCATGCCTTAATTGATACCCCTCTTTTTCAAACTGGGCTCCAACAAAAGAGCGTCACATATTCACCTTTTTTGCAGCCGCCTGCAAATTTTTCCTTAATAGTTTGTCATTTCCATTGCCGTTTTGTTTCCACTCTAACATCACAGACCTTCCTAAGAGAATATAGGGTAAACGAATTGTGTATCTAGGTAAGCGATCGTAGATATTTACCACAGTAACCGATTAATAACGGTAGCTGTTTAAATTTCAAATACACGCCAAAACTGCTTACCGTGTCAAATCGTTCTCTGTGTTATTTGCAGTATTTGCATAATGAATTTTACGGTGTTCAAAGAAAACTGGCCACAAAATAATGGAGTACATTACAGCTGCGTTGCATAATGCAGAAAGAAGTGTTTGTGTCTACGTCTATACAATAGTCGCCAAAACGTGATGTCTGACTCTGACATGTCGTAACGCTGTAACTAAGCCGTCAACCCATTCGCAGCGGACGTCGACGGTGGTGATGGCGTCTGGCTCGGTGCCGTCCGCAGCTGCCCACAGCTCGTCGCGGCGGCCAACGGCGGCGAAATCGTCGCGCTGCGCGGAGGGACGTGTTGAAGATATAGTATTACGGTGACATTCGATAAGTAGTTAGGATGCTGCGCATACCCGCCTTATGTCTAGTGTGCGTCCGTTACTGTGTACAAAAAAACTCTTACTGGTGAACTTAATTGTACTCACAAGAGGTTATGGGCCCAGCCCACGCGTAAATTAGTTCACAGTAAGGGGTTGGCGTCCGTGCTGTCGTGGAGTCTTGAAGAAGCAGTTGGTATATTACTGCTGGGGTAGCGGAGCCTGGAGAAGAATGGCTGCCGCCGACCGACTCCCGATCGACAAGCTGACGACGGACTGCTGGGCGCAGTGGAAGAGAAAGCTGCGCGTCTACTTGATCGCGAAGGGGCTGTGGGGCGTCGTCAGCGGAGAGGAACTGCGACCTGACCGAGACGCTGACCAAGCCGCCTGGCAGACCAAGGAGAATCAGGCGATGGCGATCATCGTGCTGAGCATCGATAACTCCCTGCTCTACATTGTCGACGAAGCGGTGACGTCAGCCGAATGCTGGACGGCGCTTCGGGGTCACTTCGAGAGAGCGGCCGGAGCGACCAAGCACCATCTCCTGTGCCAGCTGATGGAGATGAGGATGAAGATAGACGACAAGATCGAGACGCACGTCAAGGCGCTCTACGACCTGTGCCGTCGACTGGAAGCGATCAACTATCCAGTCGATCAGCAGCTGAAGGTGACGGTGCTGCTACGATCTCTGCCTGAAGAATATGCCATGATCAGAACCAGCTTGGCTCTGAAAGGGGACGCGCTCACGCTGGAGGAGGCCGTCCAGGCGCTGATCACGCACGAGCAGCAGGCTCATCGGCCTCCGACATTCGCCGACGACGGGGCGATGTTTGCGACCCGAACTCGCGGTCGACACGACTTGTTGCAAGGAGGAGAAAGAAGCGGCAGAAGCTTCAACCAGCAGTGTGGAGGCAGGAGGGTCACCTGCTACAACTGCGGCGAAGTGGGTCACTTCAAGCGTGACTGTCCGAAAGATAGACAACACGGAGCGGCGAGAGTGGCACATGACGATGAAGATCAACTTCTCATGGTGCTACCAGCGCAAGGCGGAAGAATCGACTCGTGGATCATCGATTCTGGCGCGACCTCGCATATGACTTGCGACTCGAGAAACTTCCTCGACTACAAGAAGTTTGAAGAGCCGCGCACGGTTTGGACAGCTGACGGACGACAGCTCAAGGCGATCGGCTCAGGACGAGTGAAGATCCAGACGATGGTCGGCAGAGTCGTCAAGAAGATCACGGCGACCGACGTGCTCTACATCCCGGCTTTGGAACACAATCTGCTGTCCGTACAACAGATGAATTGCCGAGGAGTGAATGTCCTCTTCAGCAATGGAAAGGTGTCCATCCGTCACGGAAGAACTGGCGACTTGTGGGCAACGGCAACGAAGAAGGGAAAGCTGTTTGTCCTGGATGTCCCGAAGTGGACTGAAACCAAGAAGCCGTCGGGTCGATTGAAGGCCACCGTCGAGGATAGTGCACTGATGGCGACTGAGGACCACTTCAAGGTCGAGAAGATCGTTCGACACGATCATCTCGAGGAGGAGGAGTGCGACTGCCTGCACAAGATCGAGCCAGAGCAGCGGCAGCATGCGCGAGACGCGACAAAGAAGACGGCTGCAGAGCAGAAGCGCAAGAAACTCGAGATCAAGAGGGCGCACATAGAGCTCGATGACGAGGAGGAGAACATTGGCGTCAAGGGCGACGAGCAGCTGGTCGTGGCCGGCGTCCACCTCTACATCGACACGCGACGGCAGTCCTTCCACAACAGAGAGCCAACGCGACGCCGCTACACCGACAGGGACAAACCGGACGTCGACAACTACCACTTCAAGAATGTCACCGAGGAGGAGTGTTGAAGATATAGTATTACGGTGACATTCGATAAGTAGTTAGGATGCTGCGCATACCCGCCTTATGTCTAGTGTGCGTCCGTTACTGTGTACAAAAAAGCTCTTACTGGTGAACTTAATTGTACTCACAAGAGGACGCCCAGAGACTCCTGGCGAGCCAGACGTCGACGAGGAGCTGCGTAGGCTCGCCGGCATCATCATCATCCTCTAACCAGCCAAACGGGCCGTTACGAGTAATACACGAGTCGACACGCGGGCGCGCGGACGGCCACCTTGCACGTCAAAGTCAACCTCGACGACCGCGCTGTGCAGACGACTAGGGCAAGGGCTGGCGATGTCGTAGAAAAGGGCGATGTCGTCTCCTTCGGTCGTCGTCGTCGCTCTCCGAAGCACCAGTCGAACGGCTACGCCGCCGTCGGCGTCGGCGTTCACGTCGTCGCAGCAGCAGCAGATCCTCGATCGATGGCGCTGCCGACCTTCGCCGTCGGTCGCTCTACGGAGCACGACGCTTTGGGATCCTTCCTGTCGAGGCATCCACTCGCTTCTGATGGTCGTCGTACTCGTCACGAAAATCCGGGCGGCGCAGAGAAGGCATCGGAGAGAGACGGCCAGCTGGCAGAGTAGCAGCGCCCGGTGAATCCTTATAAAGTGTACAATTCATTTTAGGGCAGCCAGTTCTCTTAGCACTCGAAATACTAACCAGTGTAGTCGCGTTGAACTCGGTGTGGGTAAATAATCATGGAAAGAAAAGCACCGCTCTACCGAAGCCGTCCATGCTACGAGAAGAGCCGACGAGGCGAGACGGCGGCGCTGCCGGCGGCGTACCGCGAGGCGTCGGGATGGCTGCGCAAGCGGCTGCCGACGGGCGCGCGTCTCCTCCGCGGCCGGCAGTGGGAGCGGCGCTTCTGCCTCCTCGCGGGCCGCCACCTCTTCGTCGCGCGGCGTCGACGCGGCCGGCAGTCGACGTCGGCGTCGTCCGGCTGCTGCTCCGTCGCCGCCGCCACCGTCGACGACGGCGAGGACGAGGACGACGGGAGGGCGGAGGAGGCGACGTTCAGGACGTACGCGCTGGGCGGCAAGGCGGCGTCGGCGCGGGTCGCGGTCGAGAAGCGCTGCAAGGACGGTCGCTCGGAGACGTACGTGCTGCTGCGACTGCGCGACGCGTTCGGCGATGAAGTCCAACTGCGCGTCGACGGCGCCGCCGAGACCGCCTACTGGCTGCCGCGACTCGTCAGCGCATGCGAGGTCCAGCCGTCGCCCTCCGCGCCCGCCGCCACCGGCGTCATCAGCGCCGTCGGCGCGCCAACCACTCCGGTGGACTCGCTGCTGCGACGCCAGTCCTCGCTGACCCAGCAGCGCTGCCTCAACCGACTGCTGTCCAACCACATCAACACGTTGCAGTCGATCCGGAGCACCACGGACGGCGGTAGAACTAGGTCGTCGACAGACGTCATTTCCGATCAGCTATCGACAGGCCAGGACACACTGACTGCGGAGTCGGACACGATTTGGAGCGGCACTGTGGTAGCTGCGGAAAACACCGAGCCAACCTTGTCGAGAATCCCAGAGCAGCGAAATTGCAAGACCATTGACCGAATTTTGCCGAGAAAGGCTGCCGCTGCCGAATCGCGCAGCAGCACAATTTCCGACGATAGCAATCTCTCGGCGGCAGCCGACGACTATTTCCCAGTCGAGCAAAACGCGCCAAGAAGATTCAACGCGCAAGAAGTGTCGCTGTCGACGAAGGATATGGAAGTGACGATGCCCACGTTCAAGCAGTTGCCATTGCACGTCGCAGAGACGCCGACTTCCTCCTCCTCCCTGACACCTACGACGGTCATCTCAAGAAGGAGCTGTGCCGACGGTCCTCCAGCCAGCTCCACGGCCAACTCGTTTCTCAGCGAGCTTCACCAAGCCCTGAGGCGGCGTCGAGCGGCCATCGGCGCCGCTGAGTCGCCACAGTCCGACAGTCCTCCCTCAGCAGCTCCTGCCGACGCCGGTGACTCGACAGCACTCCAGGACGCGCGGATCGATGGCGAAGCGGTCTGCGACGGCAGCTGGGAGAGCGGCACGGCCAGGCGTCGGCCGCTGTCCTGGACGAGTTTCAAGAGAGTGACGCGGCGTCCGAGCACGCCCAAGCGCGTCGCGATTCCGACGCCGCCGCCCATTGACGGACTGCTGAGAATGCAAACTGCAGCCAAGGCGAACTCCGGCAGTTTGAAGAGGCCGGCTGCTCCCGCTCCCGCTGCTGCAACGACGCTGGCGCCCTCAGTCCCTTACGGCCTGACGAACCGCGTCGAGTTGGCGCAGTCGGTCAGCGGCGACCTGTCGACGTCGCGGTTGACGCTGACGACCGTTCAGTCGCCAGTGACCGAGTGGACGGAGCGTATGCCGCTACCGACCTCGAAACAGCGATTAGAAGGTGGACTGCCATCTCGTTTAGGGTCGGAAGCGAGCGGACACCAGAGTCGGCGCCGAGCTATCGCAGGGCGCTGGGTGCGCCATTCTCCTGCTGCTCTAACACGACGAAGCTCTGAGCCGACTCAAGACCTGCTTAACCAGCTCTCAAAAGCTCTACAACTCATCAACTCGTGTCAATGTGACGGATCAAATTTGCTTGTGAATCGAACAATGCTCGAATGAAACTGTCTGTTGCAAACTAACTCTTGTCACCCTAAGTCTTCGTCTCGACCCCGACGACTCCGACGCAAGCGTGCCAGAATCCTTGAATACACGTACATGTACATACATATGTACCCCTACCTACCTATACATACACGCAATACGGTATGCTTAGCTTGGCTTTATTTAACTCGATGACTAGCATAACTTTGTCACCCTACTACTCGTGCAAGGAGTAACGGTCTTCGTCATTACAAGTCCCACCCGAACTTGCAGGCATATACGTATTTCTTTGTATGTGCGCACAGGATGTTGTGTCGCGTGAGCGGACAGTTGAGCGTGCACGTTCTTAAATATTTTTTGCAGATGTTTTGACGGATGTTTCGAAGTCATGAATGAATCGGTAGACGTGTACTGGCAAACGCGTGAGATGTAGTAGAGTGCAATTACGGTGGGATGTAGGGTTGTAACTTGTAATTAGGGTCTGTAGATTCGAGAGCCGTGCAGTTGATCAGTTGGCCAGGGCGCGTCCCAGGAGGGGCAGATGGCGCAGACGCGCGGCCAACGCCTCGCGAAAGGCGGCGCTGCAGACGCAGAAGTGGCAGATGGGCAGCAGCTTGGCCAGGTCGAGCGTCCAGGGGGCCAAGCTTCGACAGCCAGGTGTTGTCGATGTCTAAGAGACTGCCAGCGCCGAACTCGGCCAGCGCGTGCTGGACGGATGTTGGTGCCTGCAGCGTCGCGAGCAGCAGCACCAGAGACACGGTCACGGCCGTCAGTTGGCGAGCGATCTTCTCCCAGCGGCCACTGCACGGCACGAAGCATGAATCCGATACTTCATAGTCTAAAACGCGGAAGACCACCTCGCGCCGTTAGCCCAGCGTCTCGACTTGTAGCGGACGAGGGCGAGCGCCGCCGAGCAGCTGACGACCAAGGCGAGCGGCGCCAGCTCGTTGACGAAAACGACCACTTGCGCGCACAGCTGCAGCGGTGGAGACGGAACGCGCACCAACTCGAGGCTGGCGTCGTCGCAGTGCGTGCGCTTCTCCTGTCCGTAACCAAAGTGTTCTGGTGGGAGGTCGTCGCGAAGGCGGCGAGAGCGAGGGCGAGCAGGAGGAGCTTCGCCTTGCGCTTGTCGCCCTGGGACATGGCGCTGATGGGACACGCCACCGTCCACAACATTTCGGCCGTCATCAGGACCAGCAGCCTAAAGGTTCGGACTACGCAACGCTATGTGTGTGCGTGCACGTACGGTGTGCACTGCATGTACAGTATGCCATACGCAGTGCGTCCTGCTCTGCTTGTCTAAAAGAACGGAGCGGGGAGGAACACGACAGACCAGAGAGCAAACAAGCGAGTACTCACAACCCCCCAACATCACCAGTTGGAGAAGGCGCAGGCGCCACTCATGAGCGGCCCTGCATGGGCTTGAAAGTAAGCGGCGAGTCGAGCCGCGCGGCTGTCGACAGGCTCTCCACCGAGGAGTCGAACCGAGACGGCGGGCGCGACGTCGACGACGAGTAGCGTGGCCGCGCGCCCGACCAGGTACGTCAAGTTCGCCGCAGCGAGCGCTCCGAACAGCAGACGGTTCCTTCAACAGCGCCGACGGTTTGCAGACTACGCTACAGACGATGGCCACGGGCAACTGTACGCAACCACCTCAGAGGCCACTGATCCGACGGCCTCCAAAAGACCAGCAAGACGGCAATGTTCCCCAGCAAGCCCACAAAGACGGCAATCAATTCCAGCCCAAGCGGCAGTAGCAAGAGTTCCAAATGTGTAAGTATGGTAGTTCCGGGGCCGATTCACTGTTCGATGCATTTAAAGCTGATCGGTTGTTGTTGGCCATTGCCAAGACGGCAGTCGGATGTTTTGCTAGCAACCAATCTGAAGGTAGCTCGTTCCACGGACGCGTTGTAAACGGTTTCGCAAACACGGCTGTTGGGGCGGCATCGGCTGCTAATTCTGGAGCATTGCAAATGCGCCCTATGTGCGTTTGGTGTCAGGGCTACAGAACACGCAAATAAAGAGTCCACTGCAAAGGAGTGTTTTGTGCGTTGCAGAGATCGTAACAAACTTTATAATTGTAAAAGTCAAGTCAAATAAGACTGAGCGTACCGCCGCTTTAAGGTCAGGCTCACTTTCGCTGCCGACAATCTCGGTTGTTTTCTTGCCCGCCTCGCACGCACATACGCGCCAAGGCTGTCCAAAGCCGACCTCTGTACTTGACAGCACAACGGACAGCGAAAAAATCGGCAGAGACATATGAAAAATAAAGATCGCTGCGTGACATGATCCATCGCGCAAGGAGAGAGGGTACCCCGCCCTCGCGCCCCACGCGTCGACACCAGCGCGACAGAAGACTCGACTGGCGACTATGACCGTTCTCGAAAACACAATCCAGATGCGACGCGTCTGATGGTGGGTGGATGGATGTGGTGGTGTGGTGTGACTGTGCGCTCATCTTTCCGTTCCGCTGCGAGGAAAACGAGTAGGCAGCGAGCGATGTGGATGTGGTACCGCCGACCGGTACACGCCTGCGTAGATACCGTACAATCGGGATTGCGGGCGGGCGGACGGGCGGCTACAGTTTCTCGACGAGGTCGGCCCGTCTCGCGATGCTGGGCGCCATCTTCTTGCGCGGCGGCGTCGGCCGGCGCGCCACCAGTGGCGGACCGGCGGCGACGACAGCGCTCTGTCCTGTCGACTTCTCCTCTTGCGCCGCCGGCAGATTGCGGACGAGGTCGGGCGCCGCGGCGCCCTCCTCCCCGACCACGGCGTACTTGCCGTTCGAGAACTCCGTCAGGGAGCTGAGGACCGCCTTCAGTTCGCTGCGGATCTCCTCGAAGGAGGTCGGGGAGAGGGGCGGCGCGCCAGGCACCGCGGCAGTCGACGAGGACGACACGTCGAGCGCGGGCGCGGTCGGAGGAGGCGGCTGAGGCGGGTGGCCGCGCTCCTGCACCGAGTGCCGCTGCCAGGGCCGGTCGGCGGACGAGCGCCGCGGCTCGTCGGCGGACGCGCGCGCGGGCGTCCGGCGCAGCACGGCCGGCGGAGAGGCGGCGGCGCCGGCGCTCGTGTTGACGAAACGGGGCGCGGAGAGCCCACCCCGCAAGCGGAGAAGCGTCGCTCGATGGTCGCGCTCGAGAAAGGAAAAAAAAAACCACGCACGTCCTCGCGTAAATCTCGGCCTTGCTATAGGGCTCCTCGACGTTCCTCTTCACCCAGACGCCGCCCTCATCTGAAGGTCGGTCACCACCGCCGCCGCCGGCAGGTGGGCCACCGGGGGAAAGTCGAAAGGCGGCATCCTTATTCGCCACAGCGCTTCAGCTCTCTTCGTCCAACCTGCTGGCCAACCTGAGCTCGTCGGCGCGCGGATAGTGAAAGTTGGTGAGTTGGACTTTCGGCTTGTCGACGAGCATCGAAGTACTCATGCGGTCGGCGGCGGCGGCGGCGGCCTGCGCGCTCGCCGTCGCCTCTTCCGAAGGGCACCGAGTGGTAGTGCTCGTCGTCCATGGCCGGAAAGGCGGACGGATCGAAGTGGTAACTTGAAGATGGGACTAGAGGCGCGGACGCGGCCCCCTCCGACGGTTTCACCTTGAGCTTCTACTCCACGTCCGAGGCGGGCTCGCTGGAGAAAAAAATCAACTTTCTGGCAAAAATCTCTTTTGGCAGATTCAGCGCACCATTCATCGTCGTCGCCCACGTCGATGGAGAACTTCTCGTAGTGGGGTCCGGGCAGCTCCCAGGGCAGGATCTCCTCATAGTAGATGATCAGGTTGATGATCTTTTCGTTTTCATGGTTGTGGAACACGACCTTCAATGGTAACGGGCGCGTCCACACCGTCATTTCCCAGCTATAATACCCGCGAGCCACCGGATCGGTGCCCTTGGGGTATGGGCAGTAGCGTGGGGCCTAATCAGATAACGAGATCTTAGCGATCCATCATATTTTCTGTCGCTGAATTCCGAGAGGCTGAAACAAA